>WNWK01003628.1:0-160933 GCA_009830355.1 Cherax destructor
ATTAGAAATCTTCCTTACGAAGAAAGATTGAAGACCCTTAAAATTACATTCACTTGTAAGACGTAGAATGAGGGGAGACATGATCGAGGTATACAAGTGGAAAATGGTATTAACAAAGGGGATATAAATAAGGTCTTGAGGATATCTCTCCAAGAGAGAACCCGCAATAATGGATTCAAGTTAGATAAGTTTAGATTTAGAAAGGATATAGGAAAGTATTGGTTTGGAAATAGGGTAGTTGATGAGTGGAACAGTCTGCCTAGTAGGGTTATTGAAGCTAGGACCTTGGGTAGTTTCAAATTTAGGTTGGATAAATTCATGAGTGAGAGGGGTTGGATTTGAGTGGGACTCGCGCATGAGTGGGTAGAATTGTCAAAGCTTATTTCTTGGGTAGCATTGAAAATTGGGTTGAGCAAATATTCTGTTAGTGGGACGGATTGTGAAGGACCTGCCTAGTATGGGCCAACAGGCCTGCTGCAGTGTTCCTCCTTTCTTATGTTCTTATGTCTCTAAATACCACATCAAACGTCTATTAACTAGACGTTCCATCACCTTGCAAACTGCACTGGTAAGAGCGATGGGACAGTAGTGGGAGGTATCACGTCCCGTAGTACCTGGTTTGCGAAAAGGGAGAACAATAGCAGACTTCCACAGTTGGGGAATAACTCCTTGCGACCATATAAGATTAAAGAGTCGTAAGAGGACAGTAAGAGCAGACTGATGTAAATGCTGTAGCATACGAATATGTATGCCGTCTGGCCCAGATGCCGATGATCGGCAAGCGGAGAGTGTGACCTCTAGTTCTTGAAGGGTAAAAGGCACATTATAAGATTCTTCTCTGAGAGAAGAAAAATCTAAGGGTTTTAACTCGCTGGCAGACTTAGAAGAAAGGAACGAGGGGCATAGATGGAGCCCCTGAGAAATGCGGACCAGATGATTACCAATTTCAGTGGCAACGGCAAGAGGGTGTGCTATATCGACACCGGCAACCTGAAGAACAGGAGCCGGGTCGGGGGAGAATTTACCACTCAATTTCCGCACTTTCTTCCAGGCTGCACTCATCGAGGAAGCCGAAGTGACGGTAGAAACGTAATCCCGCCAGCAAGTGCGTTTAGCGTCACGTATGACACGGCGAGCAATTGCTCTCCTCTTCTTAAAATCAAGGAGTCTCTCTGTGGTTCTGTTATACCGATACCTGCCCCACGCAGCGCGTTTCAAACGCACTGCCCGAGCACAAGCAGGAGACCACCAAGGCACGCACTTCTGAGAATGCTTGCCAGAGGTTTGGGGTATAGAATGTGAAGCCGCGGTTAAGACGGAGGACGAGAAGAGGTTTAAAACCTCATCAATGGAGGACGAGGAAGGAACTTCATGAAAGGCAGTAAGATGTGCGTAAAGGTTCCATTTCGCCCGGTCAAATTGCCAGCGTGGGCTATGAGGAGGTGGAGAATACGAAGGGGACATAAGGATGATTGGAAAATGATCGCTGTCATGTAAGTCCGGGCAAAGGTGAAGGCTGGCATCGTCACTGGACCACAAGTCAGGAAAATCATGGAGTGCTCAGAATTTCCAAAGAAGCTCACAGAGAAGGGAAAGGAAGCCTGGGAGAGTTTTGTTGCTGTAGCACAGGGCTTTCTGGGCAACAACAAGGCTGACAATTATGTGGAACTTGTTGAGACCTTGGTAAAAAGCTATGGTCAGATGGGCTGTAGGATGTCCCTTAAGGTCCATATCCTTGATGCTCATCTTGACAATTTCAAGGAGAATATGTGAGCATACTCAGAGGAGCAAGGGAAGCGTTGCCACCAAGATATAATGGACTTTGAACACAGATATCAGGGATCTTATAATGAAAACATGATGGCAGACAACATTTGGGGGCTTAAACGGGAAAGTGATTTGTTGCATCTCGCAAATCTAGAAAAACTGCTCATTTTTAACTTTGTAAATATGTTTCAGAAAGTTTAAAATGAAACTTGTGTGAATTTACGTAAATTTTATTTATGTTATTATATGTTTTTGTTTTACATCCAAGATTAGCAAACATTATTGAAGTTTAGCCATTTTTTGTCAAAAATTCATCGTGTAAGTCACAAAAGCAAAATTTATAAGGAATAATGGGCATTTTCTATTGTTTTGCAATAAAAGGAGTTTGAAAATACCACTTGCCAGGAACAAGGATTGTGTTACAGTGTAATAATTTTATTCTTACGTTATTATTTCATAGCTTTTTATTTTTCTATCATTATTGGTATCTTAAACCATCATATTTGGTCACCATAAACCTTCCCCTATAGTTCACCATAAACCTTCACCTATAGTTCACCATAAACCTTCACCTATACTTCACCATAAACCTTCACCTATAGTTCACCATAAACCTTCACCTATAGTTCACCATAAACCTTCACCTATAGTTCACCATAAACCTTCGTCAGTTAAACCTTCAACTACATTTCACTATGCACATTCACCTGTTGTTCTTATTCATCTGTTGAATGAGTCATGGTGAATGTCAGTTCTCTGACTCACCTTACTGGGAAATGACTGATGTGACAATACTATATTCTGGCATAGACGAAATGAGAGTAATAATGAACTAGATCATCTGCTTAAAAACATATAAGTTTGATGACTATTTGTAGTGAAATATTGCAGATTTTGACCTTATTAACGAATAACCTTTCCCAAATATTTTTCATTGATTTCTGCGAAAAATATTTCGTAAGAATTTATCTACGAATAATTTAATGTAAGTGGAGCTAATTTTAATGCCTTTACTGAACCTGGTAGTGACACCAGAGTCACTCTAGTCAAATTTTCAGCCACAATGTATGTCGGGGACATACATTTATATGGAGAAGGTGAGACGGCTTAGGAACATAGATATTAATGTTCTATGTGAGGAAGCAGTATATGGAGAACGTAGAAAATAATTAAAGTAAATAGGTAACCAGAAGTAAAGTGTGTACTAGATAGCTGAGACAGCGAGGTAAATCACAATGATACCTGTGTAGTCATTCATCGTCATGAAAGTTTTTCTTTTTCGGGTCACCCTGCCTTGGTGGGACACGGCCGATGTGTTAATAAAAAATAATAAAAACCTGAGTAGTATCTCAGATCTTTACTGGTGTTATGGATCAACCAGCTGGCCACCACCTGGCATGGAGAGATATATGGGTTTTAAACCTTTCATTAACCAGGAGGATTTGTAGCCAAGTTGTGAGGTTGACCACTGGTGCCATCAAGATCATCAGGTTGAACTCAACACTGTCGTTTGCTATCTTCCTATTTTTATTTTTTTGTTCAGAAATGGCACAAGCTTTCACTGATCCCGAGTATTATTGTTTCTCTATTTAAAAGTTGTGTTTTTGCAAGAAATAACTCAGAAATTAAAAGTGTGGAATTATTCTAGGAAGAAATAAAGTAACTTGTGTCTGGGTCCAGCTTCCCATCAGTCATAATTGTTTTTTACGTTGTTATTATTATTATTGCATTTTGTATCTAATTTTAAGTAGCTCTTTGCTTTTCCATCATTCTTGGTACTTCATTCCTTCACCTGCACTTCACCTACCATTATCACCTATTGTTCATCTTGCATCTCCATCTGCTGGTCTACACATTTACCCGTTGATTTTAAGGCTGCATCTGTTGAACACTTTTATCTGTTGCTTATCTTACATCTTCACCTGTTATTCACTTTACATCTTCCCTTTCTTGTTCACCTTACACCTTATTTAAACTTCGAATTTTCACCTATTAAAACCTTCACTTGTTGTTCACCTACAATTTATACCTTGTGTTCATTTTCACCTGTTTTTTTCAGCTTTCACCTTCATCTGTTGGTCGCCTTACTCCCGTATCTGTTGGTCACCTAGCTCCCCTATCTGTTACTCACCTTCTTTACCTGTTGTTCACTTTTGTGGTTCGAAACGTCAACTGTATTATGTCTCCAAACTTCTAGCAAGAGATGTCATAAATAAAAATAATTTCTTAAAAATATATTATATAATTAATATAGGATTAGTTGTCATTATTGGCATATTTTATAGAAAGCTCGTGGTTATGTAGAGTATTTTGGGCAGCTTTCAAATCAGCTTGTAACTACTGGATGATTATTTAAGAGGCACCTAAGTTCCTCCGTCTTCTAATAACAAGTTTTATTTTTCCTAAGGTAAAGTTCAGGATCTTTCCTTAATTCATGGTATAACTTAAATCTTTGAGGACAATTGTTGTTGTTTAAGTTATACCATGAATTAAGGAAAGATCCTGGACTGCACCTTACGAAACAGACAAAGCAAATGCGATAGTAATTATAGACAAGGTAGATTATAGGGGGAAAATAAACATGATATTAGAAGACAATGGAACTTACGTGACTCTTAAGTTGGTTTATAAGAATGCTAAAGTTTGCAATCTTTGACATTAACAATTTGGTTTATGATTGTGATGGTGAATGTCACCTACCTTCTGTGGGTCACCTACCTTCTGTGGGTCACCTACCTTCTGTGGGTCACCTTTCTTCTATGGGTCACCTTTCCATGAGAGGAAGCGACCCATGTTTAAAAATATATTTTAATGTAGAAGTGAGGGTAATAAAGAACTAAAACAACAGGTTAAGGACATACGAGTTAAGTAACTTGCTTCACTTGTGGTAAACAACTGAAGTAAATATGTACCAGATAACTGAGACAGCACTGTAACTTCCACTGTGAAGTTGGGTCACAGTGATGTATGTGTAGTATCTTATATGTGTCATGGATGAACCTGCTGGCCACCACCAGAAGTGTAGAGATATATTGGTGTTAAAACTTTTATTAACCAGGAGGATTTGTAGCCTGATAGTGAGGTTGACTACTGTGTCGTCAAGATCATCAGGTCAAAGTCATCGTAGGCTCTGAATATCTTCCTTTTTTTTGCTTGTCAGAAGTGACAAATTCTTGCACTGATCCCGAGTATTATTGTTTCCCAATCGACCTGGAGGGATATATGGGTTTTAAACCCTTCATTAAGCAGGAAGATTCATAGTCTGACACTGAGCTTGACCTCTGGTGGTGTCGGAATTATCAGGTTGACCTCAATGTTATTACTGATATCCATTTTTTCTCCTTTTGCAAGAAATTGCAGATGCCTACATTGATCATGAGTTTCATTCTTTATTTGTTTAGTATTTCTCTTGCAATAAATAATGTAGAGGTAAGTTAAAGGTGAGGAATTATTTAAGGAATAAATAATCATGGAGTTAATACTACTGTTGTCGTTGTTCAACGTCTCATGTAAGATAACCCTGGGAATCCTCTTACGTTATTATTATTATTATTATTATTATTATTATTATTATTATTATTATTATTATTTAGTAATACTGTATTCCTTTTATTTAGTTTCATGCCGCTTCTTGTTTATTCTTAACATTCTTTGCACATTACAACTTCACCTGTTATTTACCTTTTATTTTTTACCTGAAGTTCATTACACAGTTTCACTTGTACTTCTGCTTCCATCATCACATATTTTCCATCTTAAGCATTCATCTGTTTTTGTCCTTATAAATTTATCTGTTGTTCACTTGACTCCTTCACCCGTTGTTCACTTGACTCCTTCACCCGTTGTTCACTTGACTCCTTCACCCGTTGTTCACTTGACTCCTTCACCCGTTGTTCACTTGACTCCTTCACCCGTTGTTCACTTGACTCCTTCACCCGTTGTTCACTTGACTCCTTCACCCGTTGTTCTCTTGACTCCTTCACCCGTTGTTCACTTGACTCCTTCACCCGTTGTTCTCTTGACTCCTTCACCCGTTGTTCACTTGACTCCTTCACCCGATGTTCACTTGACTCTTTCACCCGTTGTTCATTTGACTCCTTCACCCGTTGTTCTCTTGACTCCTTCACCCGTTGTTCACTTGACTCCTTCACCCGTTGTTCACTTGACTCCTTCACCCGTTGTTCACTTGACTCCTTCACCCGTTGTTCACTTGACTCCTTCACCCGTTGTTCTCTTGACTCCTTGACCCGTTGTTCTCTTGACTCCTTGACCCGTTGTTCACTTGACTCCTTCACCCGTTGTTCACTTGACTCCTTGACCCGTTGTTCACTTGACTCCTTCACCCGTTGTTCACTTGACTCCTTCACCCGTTGTTCACTTGACTCCTTCACCCGTTGTTCTCTTGACTCCTTCACCCGTTGTTCACTTGACTCCTTCACCCGTTGTTCACTTGACTCCTTCACCCGTTGTTCACTTGACTCCTTCACCCGTTGTTCACTTGACTCCTTCACCCGTTGTTCGCTTGACTCCTTCACCCGTTGTTCACTTGACTCCTTCACCCGTTGTTCACTTGACTCTTTCACCCGTTGTTCACTTGATTCCTTCACCCGTTGTTCACTTGACTCCTTCACCCGTTGTTCACTTGACTCCTTCACCCGTTGTTCACTTGACTCCTTCACCCGTTGTTCACTTTAAATCTTCACCTGTTCACCGAACATAGTTTGTTTAACATCTACAGTGGTTGTTCACCTTACACACTTATCTGCTGCTCATTTTATATCTTCATCTGTTCATCCGACACTTTAGCTTGTTGTTCACCTCTCAGTCATCTTTAGTTCACCTCTCAGTCATCTTTAGTTCACCTCTCAGTCATCTTTAGTTCACCTCTCAGTCATCTTTAGTTCACCTCTCAGTCATCTTTAGTTCACCTCTCAGTCATCTTTAGGTCACCTCTCAGTCATCTTTAGGTCACCTCTCAGTCATCTTTAGGTCACCTCTCAGTCATCTTTAGGTCACCTCTCAATCATCTTTATTTCACCTCTCAGTCATCTTTAGTTCACCTCTCAGTCATCTTTAGGTCACCTCTCAGTCATCTTTAGGTCACCTCTCAGTCATCTTTAGGTCACCTCTCAGTCATCTTTAGGTCACCTCTCAATCATCTTTAGTTCACCTCTCAGTCATCTTTAGTTCACCTCAGTCATCTTATGGTCACCTCTCAGTCATCTTTAGGTCACCTCTCAGTCATCTTTAGTTCACCTCTCAGTCATCTTTAGTTCACCTCTCACTCATCTTTAGTTCACCTCTCCGTCATTTTTAGTTCACCTCTCGTCATTTTTAGTTCACCTCTCAGTCATCTTTAGGTCACCTCTCAGTCATCTTTAGTTCACCTCTCAGTCATCTTTAGTTCACCTCTCAGTCATCTTTAGTTCACCTCTCAGTCATCTTTAGTTCACCTCTCAGACATCTTTAGTTCACCTCTCAGTCATCTTTAGTTCACCTCTCAGTCATCTATAGTTCACCTCTCAGTCATCTTTAGTTCACCTCTCAGTCATCTTTAGTTCACCTCTCAGTCATCTTTAGTTCACCTCTCAGTCATCTTTAGTTCACCTCTCAGTCATCTTTAGTTCACCTCTCAGTCATCTTTAGTTCACCTCTCAGTCATCTTTAGTTCACCTCTCAGTCATCTTTAGTTCACCTCTGAGTCATCTTTAGTTCACTTCTCAGTCATCTTTAGTTCACCTCTCGGTCATCTTTAGTTCACCTCTCAGTCATCTTTAGTTCACCTCTCAGTCATCTTTAGTTCACCTCTCAGTCATCTTTAGTTCACCTCTCAGTCATCTTTAGTTCACCTCTCAGTCATCTTTAGTTCACCTCTCAGTCATCTTTAGTTCACTCTCAGTCATGGTGAATGTCAGTTCTCTGACTCACCTTCTGGGAAATGACTGATGTGACAATAATATATTCTGGCATAGACGAAACGAGAGTAATTACGAACTAGATCATCTGCTTAAAACATATAAGCTATTTTTATTGAAGTATCGCATATTTTAACATTATTAACGAATAATCTTTCCCCAATATTTTTCATTGATTTCTGCGAAAAATATTTCATAAGTTAGATAAAAAGAAGAATTGGAGTGGAGCTAATTTTAGTGTCTTTACTAAACCTGGCAGTGACACCAGAGGCACTCTAGTCAGACTTTCAGCCACAATGTATGTCGGGGACATACATTTATATGGAGAAGGTGAGACGGGTTAGGAACATAGATATTAATGTTATATGTGAGGAAGCAGTATGTGGAGAACGTAGAAAACAACTGAAGTAAATAGGTAACCAGAAGTAAAGTATGTACTAGATAGCAGAGACAGCGAGGTAAGATCTTTACTGGTGTCATGGATCAACCTGCTGGCCACCACCTGGCATGGAGAGAATATGGGTTTTAAAACTTTTATTAACCAGGAAGATTTGTAGCCAGATTGTGAGGTTGACCACTGGTGTCGTCAACATCTTCACGTCAAACTCATAACCAGAAACGAATATCTTCCTTTTTTCTTGTCAGAAGTGAAAAATTCTTGCACTGATCCCGAGTATTATTGTTTCCCAATCGACCTGGAGGGATATATGGGTTTTAAACCCTTCATTAAGTAGGAAGATTCATAGTCTGACACTGAGCTTGAAATCTGGTGTTGTCGGAATTATCAGCTTGACCGCAATGCTTGCAGTGATATCCTTTTTTTTCTTTTTGCAAGAAATTGCAGATGCCTACTGTTGCATGCAAAGAGTATGTAACCTTTATTCGAGCATGTTAAACACACCCACATAGGCTCCTCCAACCAGCGAACCATCGTTAAGGGTTTGGTGATGGGGCCCATCATCAAATCAACGACTCGGTTCAGCCAATTAAAATGCGAGTTTAACAATGACAAAGGTGACGTGGATACCACTCTCAGTTTGTCATTGGAATTCCTGCATAGAGTGTTGTGGAAGGTTGTCTGTCTTTTGGCTGCTGTTTAGCCTAGACAACTGTGGGTGCACTAAATACTACTCCTTTGTATATAGTGTACATATGTGTAAAAAGCCCTTTTATATTTACTTGGTGAAGGAAAAGACCAAAGTCTTATATATTCATAACTGCTTGGTGAAGGAAATACAAATTCAAAGCATCTTCTACTGTGTTTCTTTGCCCCAAGCTCCCTTTTACACTCAGGTTAACAGGCCATTGAACCTGAGGTTGTAATACTTACATTGCTGCGAGTCTTGTCTAGGTTAGATATTTTTAGCACGCTATTTACATCCCCTTTATTTATTCCTGTTTTCCATTTATACGCCTCAATCATATCCTCCCTAATTCTACGCCTTTCTAGAGAGTGCAGATTCAGGGCCCTCAGTCTATCCTCATAGGGAAGATTTCTGATACATGGGATCAACTTTGTCATCCTCCTTTGTACGTTTTCCAGTGCATTTATATCCATTCTGTAATACGGTGACCAGAACTGTGCAGCATAATCTAAATGAGGCCTAACCAAGGATATATAGAGTTGAAGAACAACCTGAGGACTTCTATTATTTATACTTATTGATATGAAGCCAAGGATTCTGTTCGCTTTATTGCACTGTTGTCTTGGTTTCAGATTACTGCTAACCAGAACTCCTAAATCCTTTTCGCAATCAGTAAAATTAAGATCTACATTATTTAGTTTATATGTGGCATGGTTATTTTCCTGTCCAACATTTAGAACTTTGTATTTATCTATATTAAACTGCATCTGCCACTTCTCCGACCACTGCATCAGTCTATTCAAATCATCATGGAGTGATCTAATATCCTCATTAATATAATAATAATATCTTTATTTACTACAAGTACATGTACAAGGTATACAGGCCTAGCTGACATCAGTGACATACTACTATATAGTAAGTCCCTTGTTATGCAGAGCATTTCGGGCAAATTAGGTCCTTGTCCCAGGATGCGACCCACACCAGTCGACTAACTCCCAGGTACCCATTTTACTGATGGGTGAACATAGACAACCGGTGTAAAGAAACACGCCCAATGTTTCTACCCGAGCTGGGAATCGAACGCAGACCCTCGCCGTGAGCGAGAGCTTTATCGATCAGGCCACGGCCTATTTTGGTGTCATCAGCAAATTTGCTTATGTCGCATTTATTCCCTCATCTATGTCGTTTATGTAAATCGTGAACAACAAAGGGCCCAGCACTGACCCCTGTGGAACACCGCTAGTGACGTGCTCCCATTCTGATTTCTCCCCATTTATGCAAATCTCTGCTGCCTATTTGTCAATAGTCTCTGATGTGGAACTCTATCGAAAGCCTTACTGAAGTCCATATACACAATATCAGATTCAATACCATGATCTACTTCCTCAAATACCTTTGTGAAAAAAGTTAATAAATTCTAAGACAGGAACGCCCTTTGTAAAACCGTGCTGTCACATTGTTCCAATCAATTTGTCTAAAGTTAAAATCTCCCATTAACACAACATTTTCATATCTAGACGCCTTATGAATTTCTTCCCATAGCAGCTTACTGCATTCCCTATCCAGACTTCGGGGCCTGTAAATCACACCCAAAATAAATTTTCACGACCCTCGAGAAACTGTAGCCAAACAGATTATGTGCCCGATGTTTCTTATCTAATCTAATCTTGCTAACACAACAATTTAAATTATCTCTGACATACATCGCCACTCCACCACCCTTCCTGCTTGACCCTATCAGTGTGGAATAGTTTATAACCCTGTATGTTGCATTCAGAAGGCATTTCCCTATCCGGGGAGGCTTATCCAGGTCTCCGTTATAGCAATAATATCTATATTACCTGCGCTTGCAAGTAATCTTAGCTCATCTATCTTATTTCTTAGACTCCTACTATTTGTACAGTAAACCTTAAGGGAGCTAGTCACTCGTTGCCCTCTACTAACTCTCTTTGTTTGTTACTAGCAACTTTATTTTGAATATTGTCTTTTAAAAATATCCCTGAGGTATCCTGGTAATATCTGTGCAGCATAATCTAAATGAGGCCTAACCAAGGATATATAGAGTTGAAGAACAACCTGAGGACTTCTATTATTTATACTTCTTGGGTATGAAGCCAAGGATTTTGTTCGCTTTATTGCACTGTTGTCTTGGTTTCAGATTACTGCTAACCAGAACTCCTAAATCCTTTTCGCAATCCGTAATATTAATATCTACATTATTTAGTTTATATGTGGCATGGTTATTTTCCTGTCCAACATTTAGAACTTTGCATTTGTCTATATTAAACTGCATCTGCCACTTCTCCGACCACTGCATCAGTCTATTGTTTCTCACAAACATTGGTGACAAGTCACAAATGACCCCCTCAATCTAATTGGCTAATGCAACCACTCCAGCCCCTGTCTAGCCAGCAATTTATACCAATTGCCCTAGACATCCATTCATTGCCCACTTCCCTTCTAGGCAAGATGCTACATATGATTGGGATCCCTCCCTTAGACCTGACTACTTCTATGGCTGACCTGTACTTATCCAGCAGCTCTTGTCTCCTGCCCTTCCCGATGTCATTTCCACCAGCACCCATTACCTGACATTATCCAACCTGCTGACTATGTCATCAACACCAGCTCCTGTCAGGCATACCCTCTGTCAGGGAAGTCCTGGAGAACGGAGAATCGATTTCCTACCTTCACATCTTTTCTGTTAACCTTCCCTATCTTCCTTCTTCCTGAATTGTGAACCACTTGCCACTTAAAGCGGCTGACATAAGAACATAAGAAAGAAGGAACACTGCAGCAGGCCTACTGGCCCATGCGAGGCAGGTCCAAATCTCCCACCGGCTTAAGCCAATGCCCCGACCCATCCAGGTCAGGTTACATTCACTTAAGGAAGGAGCACGGCATCTGACCTAGTAGCACAAACTAGTCAGGTCCAACTCACACCCACCCGCACCCACTCATATATTTATCTAGCCTATTTTTAAAACTACACAACGTTTTAGCCTCTATAACTGTACTCGGGAGTTTGTTCCACTCATCGACAACTCTATTACCAAACCAATGCTTTCCTATATCCTTCCTGAATCTGAATTTATCCAACTTAAAGCCATTGCTGCGAGTCCTGTCAATACTAGATATTTTTAGCACGCTATTTACATCACCTTTATTTATTCCTGTTTTCCATTTATACACCTCAATCATATCCCCCCTAATTCTACGCCTTTCTAGAGAGTGCAGATTCAGGGCCCTCAGTCTATCCTCATAGGGAAGATTTCTGATACATGGAATCAACTTAGTCATCCTCCTTTGTACGTTTTCCAGAGCATTTATATCCATTCTGTAATACGGTGACCAAAACTGTGCAGCATAATCTAGATGAGGCCTCACCAAGGATATATAGAGTTGAAGAACAACCTGAGGACTCCTATTATTTATGCTTCTTGATATGAAGCCAAGGATTCTGTTCGCTTTATTGCGAACACTTATGCACTGCTGTCTTGGTTTTAGATTACTGCTAACCAGAACTCCTAAATCCTTTTCGCAATCAGTAGTATTAAGATCTACATTATTTAGTTTATATGTGGCATGGTTATTGTCCTGTCCAATATTTAGAACTTTCCATTTATCTATATTAAACTGCATCTGCCACTTCTCCGACCACTGCATCAGTCTATTCAAATCTTTCTGGAGTGCTCTAATGTCCTCATTTGAATGAATTGGACGGCCTATTTTGGTGTCATCGGCAAACTTGCTTATGTCGCTATTTATTCCCTCATCTATGTCGTTTATGTAGATTGTGAACAACAAGGGGCCCAATACTGACCCCTGTGGAACACCGCTTGTGACACTTCCCCACTCTGATTTCTCCCCATTTATGCAAACTCTCTGCTGCCTATTTGTCAACCATGCCTCTATCCAGGAAAAAATTTCTCCTCCTATTCCGTGTGCCTTAATTTTCCTCAATAGTCTCTGATGTGGGACTCTATCAAAAGCCTTACTGAAGTCCATATACACAATATCACATTCATTACCATGATCTACCTCCTCAAACACCTTAGTGAAAAAAGTTATTAAATTTGTAAGGCAGGAACGCCCTTTTGTAAAACCGTGCTGAGATTCGTTGATTAATTTATGCTTTTCAAGATGGCTGCGAATTGCCTCGGCAATTATTGATTCCATAAATTTTCCCACTATGGAGGTTAGGCTTATTGGTCTATAGTTCGAAGCTAAGGACCTGTCACCTGCTTTGAAAATAGGTATTACATTTGCCATTTTCCACTTATTTGGCACCATGCCAGTTTGCAGTGATATGTTGAAAAGATTAGCCAACGGGTTGCTAAGCTTCTCTTTACATTCCTTTAGAACCCTTGCATACAGTTCATCAGGGCTTGGGGATTTGTTAGGTTTCAATTTATCTATTTGTCTAAGGACCATGTCACTTGTGACCCTAATCGTGCATAGTTTACTATCATCCTGTTCTACATAATTAATTATTTCTGGAATATCGCTAGTATCTTCCTGTGTAAAAACTAGAGGAAGTAAGTGTTAAACATTCTACACATTTCCTTATCACTGTCGGTGAGCTGACCTGAGTGACTTTTGAGTGGGCCTATCTTGTCCTAATCTTACTTCTGTATACCTGAAAAATCCTTTTGGGTTAGTCTTCGATTCTCTCGCAACTTTAACCTCATAGTCTCTTTTGCTTTTCTTATTCCCTTTTTATTTCTCTCTTTAACTGAATATATTGATTACCTAATTGCCCCTCTCCTCTTTTGATTCGCCTATATATGCCTCTCTTTGATCAATGAGATGTTTTAATCTATTGTTCATCCATTTAGGATCATTTTTGTTTGATCTGATTTCCTATTAGGAACATAAGCTGTCTGAGCAGCTAGAACTATTCTCTGGAAAACGTCATATTGGCAATCACCACCTACCTGACCCACTGTCAGGTCATTCCAGTTCAGCCTACCCAGGTAATTTTTCAGTCCTATGAAATCAGCCAGGCGGAAGTCAGGGACAGAGACTTGATTTCCATTAGTAGGGTAATTCCATGATATATTAAAACTGAGTGATTTGTGATCACTTTCCCCAAGCTCATCATTAACCTCAAGATTATTAACTAGCGTTTCCCTGCTGGCAAAAACCAAGTCTAGCAGGTTATTTCCTCTAGTTGGTTCTGTCACCAACTGTTTCAAAAAACAATCCTGAATCGTATCAAGAAAGTCACTTGACTCTAAATTTCCTGTCAAATTGCTCCAGTCAATTTGTCTAAAGTTGAAATCTCCCATTAGCACAACATGTTCATGTGTAGACAGCTTAGGACAGACGACCACACTTGACCACTGACCGCAGCGTACTTGGTTATTTGTGTATCGTTCCAGTGGCGGTATTGTGCCTTTTTGTTATTAATTATTATTATTAGTAGTAATACTGTATTGTTTGTATTTAGTTTTATACCTTTCATTTTTACCTGTTTGTTTGTGTAATTCCAGTTGTTTTGGTGCTTTCTCTAGTTCCATGTGTCCAGAAGTCCATCTGTGTTCCCTCAGATGAACTCCCAGGTGTGGATCATGGTGAGGTGTGGTCGTAGATGTGGTCATAGTTAGGTGTGGTCATAGTTAGGTGAGGTCATAGTGAGATGAGGTCATAGTCAGGTGTGGTTTATGTTTCCAGGTCTCCATCCGTGGGCCCCCGGATGTCAACCCTTTCACACTTCCCACTTCCGGTTATTTTGGTGCTTTCCCTAGTTCCATGTGTCCAGAAGTCCAGAACTCCCAGGAGTGGATCATGGTGATGTGTGGTCATAGTGAGGTGTAGACGTGGTCAGGGGTGGTCATAGTTTAGGGGTGGTCATAGTGAACTGTGATCATAGTTTGTTGAGGATGTAGTGAGGTGTGGTCATAGTCAGGTATGGTCATAGGTGAGGTCATAGTGATGTGTGATCATACTTAGGTGAGGTCTTAGTCAGGTCATAGTTACATGTCATAGTGAGATGTGGTCATAGTTAGGTGAGGTCATTGACAGCTGTTGTCATAGTCAGGTATGGTTTATGTTTCCAGGTCTCCATCCGTGGGCCCCCGGATGTCAACCCTTCCACACTTCCCACTTCCGGTTATTTTGATGCTCTCCCTAGTTCCGTGTGTCCAGAAGTCCATCTGTGTCCCCTCAGATGAACTCCCTTCCTCACTTTCCCAGGTGGGCGGGTGGGTGGTTGTGTGTGTTGTTTGGGTGGGTGGTTGGGTTGGCGGGTGTGTGTGTGTGTTGTGTGTGTGTTGGCCCCTCCCCAGTGTCCTTGTTGGGTGGCAGCTTGGTCTTGTCTAGCTGGTCTACTGCCGAGACTGTCCACGAACAGTAGACCAGCTAGACAAGACCAAGCTGCCACCCAACATGTCCACCAAGGTGAGATTACTTAGTGATAATCTCAGACTTCTATTTATGTTTCATTAAGTGTTCAAGTTAATTTTTGTTTTGTTTTCACTAATGCAGCTTTATAAGTGTATGTGTGAACGTTTTATCATGTATAGATGTGAGTTCGTGTGTGAAAATAAAACCTGAGCGCTTTCATGTGCTAACACAAATCTTCAGACATGTGTGTTAGCACATGTATAGAGGGAAGATTACATATACAAGGGAAGGAAAGCAGAAACATATATCAACTCTGTGATGACAGGTACTCAGGATTGCGAGGGATCGCACCAAAGACATCGAGCATCCCACACACACAGCGTACTAAAAGGCAATGAAAGCTACGAGAGATCACTGGAGGTCGAGGCTAATTTAAGTGGCCCTACGGACAACTGCATGCCAGTCAACCGAGAAAGCTGCTAAGGTTGACGGAGTGCCACGGGAGGTCACATTAGAGAGCTCGGGGTCAAGTAAAAGACAGGATGGGTGCATGTATTGGTGTGCATAACGGAAATGTTCACCTTCAGGTATTCTTGTTTACCCACGAGTTCTTCATCCCTCTTTATTTATCTTCTTTGACAATCTACGTAATCGTTTCTACTTGGGCTCCCTAGATACCACTACCCTCTCAGTTTTGATAAGCCTCGAAAGTTTTAATTTCTCCACGGCTGTTTAGTGATTTCTTATAATAATAATAATAATAATAATAATAATAATAATAATAATAATAATAATAATATCATTATTATTATTATTATTACTACAAAAAATCCTTTGTTTAATTTTCCACTGCCAGTTTGTTCTGAGTCATGTCTGACAGTGACTGTAAGATTATTTCTTCTTCAACTTTAGTTTTCATGCAATAACTCGAGAATGCTTATTTTGGTCACCTTCAAACTTTCAGCTTTACAAATGCCAATTTCACACAATAAATGCAAATAGCACAACAATTTTCATGCGATAACGTGAGAATTCCTCATCTGATCGGCTTATCACAACTTTAAACTTCTCAAAACTTTAAGCTTCTCAAGCTTTAAACTCAGTAAACGTAGCCTCTTGAAAGGGTAGATAATTCCTTGGAGATACAGTATTGTGTCACAAGGTGTATTTACTAATAGTATTAAATAGTATAAAATTTAATAGTATTAAATTTATTTGTAGACGAGTGTCAAGTAATCATTAATTATATTGATGGCGGCAATATTTATTAATAAGTACTCAGTGGGCAGTCATGTTCCCTGGAGACAGACTATACCAGAGTTCTCATTATTGTTAGTTATGTGCAAGGTAAACAAGACTTTGTACTTGAAGCACTTGTGGTGTAGTGTGTAGCACCCTACCCTAGTTGCTAGTGAGTGTTGCAGAAATTCACTCAGCAGCAAGTGCAACACACACACACAACAGCCCAAGTGTTTATCGGTATGTACTTTGACAAAGGGTTATAGATAACCTAGTTGTCAAGAAAGGTGTTGCAGAATAACATCAACTTAGCAGCAACAACAGCCAAGTCAGGTTAGCTCAGTAATAGCAGCAGCTGAACCAGACCAACACAGCAGCAGCTGAACCAGACCAACACAGCAGCAGCTGAACCAGACCAACACAGCAGCAGCTGAACCAGACCAACACAGCAGCAGCTGAACCAGACCAACACAGCAGCAGCTAAACCAGACCAACACAGCAGCAGCTGAACCAGACCAACACAGCAGCAGCTGAACCAGACCAACACAGCAGCAGCTGAACCAGACCAACACAGCAGCAGCTGAACCAGACCAACACAGCAGCAGCTGAACCAGACCAACACAGCAGCAGAGAAAGAAGTTCAGATGTCTTCGGTCTAGCCGAACACTCAGTGTTCTCCTGACTATAAATTTAATGCAAAACACATAAAAACATCACATTACAACCATAAAAAGGTAGGAACAAAATGCACAATTCAAATAAAAACTAACATACCAACTTACCAAAATAAAATAACCTATATCAGTTAAAAAAAAAAAGAAAATGATAATGATGAAAGACTTTTAAAAGTCCCTCGAGGTCAAGACTATTATTTTCACAGGGAGAAATTGGAGTCCTAATCTCAGATATCACACAGGTACCACTCTATAAAAAACACGTATACGAGAAAAAAGTCGTAGGCAAACAGTTAAGATGTACTTCACAACACGCCAAAAGTCACGCAGCTGGAGGAGGTAAGGCAGCAGCAAATACTAGCAGGTGCATATGGAGGAGATGTGTGTGCCGGATCTTCCACTGAGAGACTCGTCTCAAAGTGACGATTCCTGTTGATAGCGGGCCAAAAACCCACGTCTTGTCAAACCCTGTGTAACTTGTTGCTTCTTGGTAAGGTCCACCACTTCCCTGGGGCATAGTTATGTATGCGGCCCAGGAAGTCACTCTGAGGTAGTAGTCCGCCAGAGAACAACGAGCAGTGAGAATGTCGTGAACCTTATTGAGTTTCCTGACGTAACTCATTGAGATTAACGACAGTAAGGTTCATAAGAATAAGGTTTATGACAGCAAGGTTCACGCGAACACTGCTTCGTCCGTGTAAAACAAAATTAGCTGGTAAAAACAAGTAAAACAGAGACTTAACTCTCTTTTGCAGGTATTACTTTCGACCAGCGAGTTGTAAACACACTTACCTGCCAAAGTAACACCAGTTAAAAACTATTACAAAGCTAAAAACTCTAATATTAAGATATGTACAAGCCATAAGTGAGCTGGGTTTTGTTCAACTTGACGTGATGGAGAGAAAACACCGAGTGTTCATCACCACCACAGTTACTGTGGATGGAAGGAACTCATCAACACCACCACAGTTACTGTGGATGGTAGGAACTCATCAACACCACCACAATTACTGTGGATGGAAGGAACTCATCAACACCACCACAGTTACTGTGGATGGTAGGAACTCATCAACACCACCACAATTACTGTGGATGGAAGGAACTCATCAACACCACCACAGTTACTGTGGATGGTAGGAACTCATCAACACCACCACAGTTACTGTGGATGGAAGGAACTCATCAACACCACCACAGTTACTGTGGATGGTAAGAACTCATCAACACCACCACAGTTACTGTGGATGGTAGGAACTCATCAACACCACCACAATTACTGTGGATGGAAGGAACTCATCAACACCACCACAATTACTGTGGATGGAAGGAACTCATCAACACCACCACAGTTACTGTGGATGGAAGGAACTCATCAACACCACCACAATTACTGTGGATGGAAGGAACTCATCAACACCACCACAGTTACTGTGGATGGTAGGAACTCATCAACATCACCACAATTACTGTGGATGGTAGGAACTCATCAACACGCCACCAGTCTGTCTCCAATACATCACCTGCAGGACTAACTCTACCTAAGTAGATTTTTCCACAAATATGTGTGTAAGCGCGCTTTCACGTGCTTACACACATATCTTCAGAGGAATTAGAGAAGGAGGCAAGATAAGCACCTTTTATATGTTAAACCCTAAGGTGACACCTCACTCAAAGGTGACAGCAGTTCACACAGTGGTATTTTTTTCATATTTACAATCACGCGTTTTATTGTGATTTCTTCCTTTTAATATAAAAAACGTTCATGGGAAGCCACTGAGAGGACACAGTGAGGCACCACCATGGACGTCACATCACAAGGACCCAAACTTACAGTTTCTAGCAGACTGTATCAGCACAGACTCATCTGAGTATTTATGCTCTATGTGCTTAGTGTTTTTGGAAGCTACCTACTGTCCCCCTCCCCCCAAAAAAAATAGTAATCTACTACTACAAATGATTTATAATTAAATCACGGAACGGGTCGAGGCTTGAACCTGTGGCCAGTGTTATTAACATGTCATGAGTCATGACTGCTTTATAGTCCTTACGGGCTTAACGCTTCCCGCTATTTAAGTAAAACTCGCTGGTATTTTTTTTGGTCATGAAGTTTTAAATAAAACTTTCCTAAAATACTTTTAAGTAATAAAACTATTTTTTTAAGTAATAAAAAATATCGATGTGTTTGGTAGCTGGTCGATCCGAGAAAGGCCTCCCCAAATCTAACAAGCCCAGCCTCCTCTACAATAATGAACGCAAAAGAAACAGTGTAGAGTGCAGCATAAGTAACAAATGCTGTTAATTATTATCACTGATGATCTGAAGTCAGTCAACAGAAACATTCACAATTTATCACATGGAAACTAATATCCCAATTTCATCCATTAAAAAAAAAAATAGGTAAATCAGCACCTACATAGAGCCCAACACCAATTCAAACCTTCCACTATGTAAAATACATCAGCTCCGAGAGTATAAAACCAATCAGACGAGGCATTTTCTAGTTGTCTCTTAGAGATTAATATCCTAAAATATCCCAGCACTTCAAAGTCGCTCAAAGTTGCATTTCAACTTTACAGGTTTACTAAATATTTAAGGAACTGGACAAATTTGCTGCTATACAAGCTAGACAAAATAAATCATCTTTTTCATAAGATGCATCAGCCATTAAAGAATAAATTCACTCAGAAAAGGCATAACTAAGTTACTGAAGATGAAATAATGCAATGCCATTTCAAAATATATAATTGGTTTGCATACATTCCACTAACAATTTCAACTTTATGTATTTACATTAGTATTAAGAGTTTGAAGCCGAGCAGAAGAGTTTTTTTTTTTGTTACCGCACGGGAGTCAAATTCGGGAATGGTCTATATGAAACTAACCAGAAGAAACCTGTACATGCCTATAGTTCCATAAACATTCCCGTAGTTATAGTTAATTAGCAATGAAAAAAAATAAGTGATTGGAAAGGACGGTTATTAAGTTATAAGCGTTAGTCGTGGAGGATGAACAGAAAAATGTAGCTGAGTACGTACCGGCTGTGAAATAAAACCGAACGAAAATAGGATACTACAGGATCACTACTTCGTGAAAACTGTGAAACTCCACGAAAACGAAAGTTTTTAATATTTCTCACTTAAGGGAACTCAATCTGATGACACTAGAGGAAAGCAGAACTATAGGGGTGATATGATAATAGCGTACAAGATACTGAATGGAAGTGATAGGGTTGACAGGAACATAATGAGAGACGGGAAAAAGGACCAAGAGGGCACAGATGGGAGTTAAACACAGATAAGTCACATGGATGTTAGGAAGAACGTCTTTAGTCTTAGAGTAGTCAGGAAGTGGACTGACCTGGAGTATGAAGTGACAGAAGCAAGATCCATACGTAGTTTTAAGAAGAGGCACGATATAGCTCTTGAAGCCAAGAGAGTGTGAACCCACTGTAGTAGCGACCAGCAAAGAGGCGGGGCCAGGAGATGAGATATGACCCCCTGCAACCACATATAGATGAGTATACACACACACACATACTAGTAGTAACACACAACGTACCATAAGTTACGCTGATTTAATAGAGAGAATGCAATCATTTTCTACTCTTTAGAAAATGATTGCATTCTGTCTATTAAATCTGCTCTTTTTTTTTTTTTTCTTAGATTATTTTAATATATTGGTTTAAGAAGATGATGGGGTTCGATCCAGCACCGCCCACCTCTGATGTGGCCTCTCATAATTTCTGTTCTTATGGCATCTTAAACTTTATTCTCCTGTAAGACCTGAGGCAAGATACAACTGCCACCAATTATAACAAAATTTGTGTTAGTAGTTGTGTGTTAGCCTGAGTAGCAATTACTGTCGGGTGGTAATTAAGGAATGTCCGAGTGTGTTATTAACACACGTGTCTCACACCTAAATTATACTACCAAATATACCTCGTACGTATAATGACTTGTTATTACCTCTCATATTTGTATTGTTTTTATATATTTTGCAGTTCTTATTGCTCCCACCTTCCTGATGGCAGTCGTTGCACTTCTTAACTACTCTTATTTGCAAGTAAATGTTTCCTGCAATATGATTCACGCTGTAAAATTTTCAGCTTAAGAGTGAAGTGGTTTTTCTAATACGTCTACCGTTTCCCAATCCAAGGAAAAGTAAAACCAGAGAAAACAAACTGCGGGGCAGGAATTTCAACTCATTATAGCAGGTAAAGTAGAAAGGAAACATTAAAGGAATAAGAACTATTAAGAAAGACTGAAAGGTGAAGTTTATAGTGACAGTAAGTATAATTCTGTAAAATTTATCTGTCATCCTTCATGTCCAGGAAACAGGAATGAAACACCAATAGTGTAAATCGTTTAAGTGGTATCGATTTCAGACTCGTATGGCTAAAACAGAATACTTTCCTGGGTGGTCGCTGACTACCAGGGATGGTTTCTATAAATGCCAAAGATGTGTACTCGAATTAAAGTCGGATTATTTCATCACAAAATGAAGAATTATCTATGGATGTATCCTGCAACATATTACTCACACATATAACAAGAACAAGTTAATGATGGGATGATGTCTGGTGGTCACAAGCATCCAATAATACACTCATCTTGGCACAGCCAAATCACAAAAGTAACAAATTTTGTAAAAACTAAATAGAGCTGATGTCTGTAATGGCGGCTCTGTATTTCGACGTCCACGACTGTACCGACTGTACCGACTTACCCATAAAGTGAACATAAGAGCTCTGTTTTAATACTGTATTTAAAAACTAAGAGAAGTGTTAAATTACACTGAATCAAGAAACTTACATCAACACACACTCAAAAAAAATATATAAACAAAATTGTTGGTGCAGTTAGGTAAGGAAGGTTAACCCAAAATTCCTGGATATAGACTTTTTTCTGGATATTATGATCTATATCATTATATCCAGGTGGATGTGCAGTCCTCATTTTCGGACAATTCCAAATATTCAAGATGTCCGCTACCCTAAAATATAAATGACTCTGACTTTTGTTCCGAGTTATTTAGAGTTCTGATCTTGTTATCGAAGTCTTGACGAATCAAGACTATGGTGTTGAACACCATGTAGGCTGAGGGACTCATCACCTCGTCTTCTACTGTCTCCATTTTCAGCACCACCTATTAAGATCTTTTATTCAGTTGATGAAGGCACTGGTTGGCGAAACGTCTTGAGAATAAAGACACCCAGGTGTTGCACACGTGTCTTATTCATCAGTATTGAAGATAGTTTATCATCTGTGTAGGCATTCTTGTGTTTGCTCATGATCAGATGTTCCCGTGACGGCGATGCTTCTTGCAACTCTGGATGTTATGGTTGCAATAATGCAAACATTGCATGTACCGTAATTTGTGACGATACATGCCATGTTTACATTTTTGCATTGTTGTCACAGGAACATCCGATAATTTTTAGAATATCTTAGGAGCAAGGGAAAACATCCTTCCCCCCCAGAAAGTTTTGATACAATAATACACAATATGCGGTTTTTGGCATTTGGAGAAGACGTTTTGTCCACCAGGAACTGAAAGAAAGTGTCTGGCGGGAGAAAAGTTTTCTATAAAAATACAACAGCAGTAACATCCTGGTTGATCAGACCCTGATCCACCATTAATCCTGGTCTCATACTGAGCCGCGGGGGCGTTGACCCCCGAAACCCTCTCCAGGTAAACTCCAGGTAACCTCAATATTATGCTTTATTCACATACTTATGACAGTGTCGGCGCTCTCAAGGAGGGGTGTTGATGTTGCAGTGTTTTAATTGTAGTGTTGACGCGTCTTCTGGCAAGACAGTAGTGGAGTGAATGATGGTGAAAGTTTTTTTTCTTTTTCGGGTCACCTGCCTTGGTGGGAAAATGCCGATGTGTTAATAAAATTACCCATCACGAAACGTGTGATTTGTTTGCAGTCGTGTTATTACGGTTTCGTGAGTCATTATTCACATGTCGATACATCCATTGACATATATGTTTATGGTACAAGTGCACTGGATGCCTCATATTTAACCCAGTCATAATCTTTTGGACTCAGTTGTCGGAAAATCTAGCCGCCTGTCACTGACCCCTGGCAAGGTTTTAAAGCAGGCGTCTTGACGGCCCTCTTGACTACCTGCAACTGCACTACTGTGAGAACTCTAAACCCAGCTGAAAATTATTGTCGGTCCTATCCAACAATTATCAGCATAGAAAAAAAACGAATGTATGCGGGAATTTTGGGTTACGGTAAAAACAAAAACAAAAACAGAATGCACCTTCACCGGCAGACTAGAAGCATGTGTGTAAAAACAAGGTCCACATAATTTATAGCCTTTTACAACGTTTTAACTTTGTGATCAGAAAATAGGCTGCATTTAATTGCACACGAACACGCTAACAGCGAGTAGTACATT
This sequence comes from Cherax destructor, assembly GCA_009830355.1. Classification (NCBI taxonomy): domain Eukaryota; kingdom Metazoa; phylum Arthropoda; class Malacostraca; order Decapoda; family Parastacidae; genus Cherax; species Cherax destructor. The sequence goes on from WNWK01003628.1 coordinate 23,445, forward strand.
AAGGCTCTATCAGATCCAAGCGACCGACCAGGTGACGACAAGCTCCTGTGAGCTTGTGTCCCCCCCTCTATCTCTGTCTGTCTATCTCTCTCTCTCTCTCTCTCTATCTCTCTCTCTATCTCTCTCTCGTTACTAAAGACGTTACACGTAGTTGTGGTTAGTAATTAACACTCATTAAGCTGACATGGAAGGTAATATTTATTTGGGGTCTGGAAGCAGGATTACAATTGCTACACAGCTGCGAGAACACGGGCACACACACCACCTTTCACATTCCATGTTTCTAAGTTGACAAAGTATCACACCATTGTTTTTACTGTTACTATCAGTCTGAATCTCTCGTAGTGAAAGGCATTCGTCTTCTTATGATTATGATTATTATTATTATTATTATTATTATTATTATTATTATTATTTTAAAAATAAACAATAAATCCGTCTGTCATACAACGCTGCTTAGTGACTTCCTTTAAATCTCACTCACGTGGCTTTCAGTCACCATCAACCACACACACTTCTCAACAGCAACTGTCAATAGAAAAATATTTTTGCAAATTTACCTACAGTGCTTTTCAGTTGCAATTTTAAGCATTTATTCTATGGTTTGAGCACAGTCTGTGCCATGAGTGTTTGTGTTTCTTTGCACCAAATACAACAAAACGTTGAGAGAAGCCAAGAATAAACGTCCATGTATTTATAAACAATATCTTCTGGCTATCTCTATAAGAATGAGAATGATTCTACATGGGGGAGGTGGGATAAGTCACTATACCTGATCATTTGTTTCAAAATATTGGATCATTTTGTCATACTGTGGTTTAATAAACATTTCTCAGTGTTGGTGTTGAGCGACAGCTCCTGATCCTATTACTGGAGAGATTAGAGGTGATTATGAAGCTTCATCTTCTTCAAGGAGTAATATGGTGACCTCAAATTTTACCTGTGTTTGAGGGTGTTGAGCTACAGCTGCTGGGTCTCTTGAAGGTGTTGAACTGCAGCTGCTGGGTCTGTTGAGGGTGCTGAGCTGCAGCTGCTGGGTCTCCATAGGGTGTTGAGCTACAGCTGCTTGTCCTTAGGCCTCTTTCAGTAGCACAGCAAAAAAAAAAAGATATTTAATTTTTAAGAGCACACAATAAACTAGCCACTTCGGCGACAAACTCTAAACTAACGTAGCCACCAGCAGACAGACGTGCACTTCATTACCAACCAGCAGACAGACGTGCACTTCATTACCCACCAGCAGACAGGCGTGCACTTCATTACCCACCAGCAGACAGACGTGCACTTCATTACCAACCAGCAGACAGACGTGCACTTCATTACCCACCAGCAGACAGACGTGCACTTCATTACCCACCAGCAGACAGACGTGCACTTCATTACCCACCAGCAGACAGACGTGCACTTCATTACCCACCAGCAGACAGACGTGCACTTCATTACCCACCAGCAGACAGACGTGCACTTCATTACCCACCAGCAGACAGACGTGCACTTCATTACCCACCAGCAGACAGACGTGCACTTCATTACCCACCAGCAGACAGACATGCACTTCATTACCCACCAGCAGACAGACGTGCACTTCATTACCCACCAGCAGACAGACGTGCACTTCATTACCCACCAGCAGACAGACGTGCACTTCATTACCCACCAGCAGACAGACATGCACTTCATTACCCACCAGCAGACAGACGTGCACTTCATTACCCACCAGCAGACAGACGTGCACTTCATTAATCACCAGCAGACAGACGTGCACTTCATTGCCCACCAGCAGACAGACGTGCACTTCATTACCCACCAGCAGACAGGCGTGCACTTCATTACCCACCAGCAGACAGACGTGCTCTTCATTACCCACCAGCAGACAGACGTGTTTACTGATACATAATGGTAATTCTTACCAATAAACAAAGGGATCTCCATACTCCTGGGTACAAAACGACAAGTACCAACTTAGGGGTACATATGATACATACAGTGGTGTGCTTGTGGAGACAGTGTGGTTATAAGAGATTTATCTGAAAAAATAATGTTTATTTGAAAAAAAAGACAATGATGAAACAGACAATTAATTTAATAAGAAATATGACTACCTTTTGCTTTTATATGCATTGGAATAAGCTTTGGCATAGAATCGACCAATGTTGAACATATTTTGACAAGTTCTTCGTCGTGGCACCAGGTCTTAATAACAGCAGTAATTAGCTTTTCTACAACTGAACAGTCCTGTTTCACGATCCTGCGTTTAGTTATTGGTCATAGATTCTCAACTAGGTTGAGGCAGGAGTTTCCAGGCCAATTTAAAACACTTAATCCACTCTCTTTGAAGAATGTCAGCATTTTTCTGGAAGTGTAGCATGGAGCAAAATCCTGCTGGAAAATACATTCTCCATCAGGAGAAGCAAGTGAATTGCCAGCATTGCCTTGTACTGGTCACTCTTCATCGTTCCCTCGACAATAACAGGCCGTTCAGGGCCTTTAGAAGCAAAAATGCCACAAAACACCTTCTTATGGGAGTATTTTGGCACTTGTTGACTGTGTCCATTCCGAAGAGGTACGCCTTTGCTTCGTCTCACTACCACTGATCTGTACCCATGTACTTCAAGATGCGCCTCATCTGAAAATATAACTTTTCTCCATTAAAGAACAAAAAGCTACAATACCGTGACTGGAACAATACACAGATAACCCTCACATAGCAGTGAGAAGCTTACCACGACGTTTCGGTCAGACTTGGATTATTTACAAAGTCACTAAGTGTGACTTTGTAAATGGTCCAAGTCGGACCGAAACGTCGTCGTAAGACTCACTTCTATGTGCGAGTTATTTGTGTATTTTCTCCATTCATCTGTCGTCCCTCCCCGCAGCCTTTTTTCTTCAGAGCAGCAATCAATAATTGTTTCTTTATCGGGTTTCTGGCAGTTCTGCCAACTTCAAATAACCTTTGTTGAACAGTTGAAGAATCAACATTTACGCAGCTGAAACCAAATCTCTCTGTAGATTTTTGCTGGTTTTCTTGGGATCCTTCACACTATTTCTTATGATAACCTTGTCATCGTGAGCTGTTGGCGAAACCACATTCACTCACGGAGCACGCTTGTAGGAACAGCCTTACAGAGCAACAGCTGTTGTAGCACTGAAAGTCGCAGGGTAGCACCACAGCTGGATGGTTGCCAGAAGTCAGTGGCAAACTCTCTTGAAACGAAAAGAACCCAAACTGCAATAATTAAGCCGGAGATTAAGACATATGAGATAACCACAAAGTTTACTCTTGTCCCAGTTAATTTACACACTGCTGTACATCCCCTCAACGGATGATTTATGGATAACTCCCTCAGAAACCTGATTGGCTTTTTAGTTTGCGGAGAGTGACGTCACAAGATTCATTATTCAATCAGCTGCTTTTGACGTAACTTTCCCGCGTTTCTTGAGTGACGCAATTTTCCCGCGCTTCTTGCAACTGAGGGAGGGAAGACTGCGCGGGAAATCTTGTTTTACGGACTGGAGACTCACGGGGAAAAAGAAAAAATATTCGCCGAAGCTTCATATTTCCTCCACGACATTTTCCCTGGCTAAATATTTTTCAATGAGAGTTTTCCTCGCTAGTTAACAGCGATTAATATGAGAGACAAAACAAAAACAGAAAAGTTTCGTTGGAGGTTGGAAAGTCTCCTGGTAAATTTCCCACGGTGAACGGAACAAACTGGAGATGACACGAAACAATGTGACACGAGGGAGCGCCGTGGGTTACGCCACATTCCCCTCGGCTACTGTTTACCAGCAAACAATGGACCAGTAATTACAAGAATGACAACAAGCAATAAGAAGGCAGGTTAGATGCTCGTGAGGAGACGGTGATTGTGTTAGGTTGTTGTGGCAGTGTAAGACAAGGTCGTGGTGATTGTTAAATTGTGGTAGTGTATGATAAGGTCGTGGTGATTGTTAAATTGTGGTAGTGTATGATAAGGTCGTGATGATTGTTAGATTGTGGTAGTGTAAGATAAGGTCGTGATGATTGTTAGATTGTGGTAGTGTAAGATAAGGTCGTGGTGATTGTTAGATTGTGGTAGAGTAAGATAAGGTCGTGATGATTGTTAGATTGTGGTAGAGTAAGATAAGGTCGTGGTGATTGTTAGATTGTGGTAGTGTAAGATAAGGTCGTGGTGATTGTTAGATTGTGGTAGTGTATGATAAGGTAGTAGTGATTGTTAGATTGTGGTAGTGTATGATAAGGTCGTGGTGATTGTTAGATTGTGGTAGAGTAAGATAAGGTCGTGGTGATTGTTAGATTTTGGTAGTGTATGATAAGGTCGTAGTGATTGTTATATTGTGGTAGTGTATGATAAGGTCGTGGTGATTGTTAGATTGTGGTAGTGTAAGATAAGGTCGTGGTGATTGTTAGATTGTGGTAGAGTAAGATAAGGTCGTGATGATTGTTAGATTGTGGTAGAGTAAGATAAGGTCGTGGTGATTGTTAGATTGTGGTAGTGTATGATAAGGTCGTGGTGATTGTTAGATTGTGGCAGTGTATGATAAGGTCGTGGTGATTGTTAGATTGTTGTAGTGTATGATAAGGTCGTGGTGATTGTTAGATTGTGGTAGTGTATGATAAGGTCGTGGTGATTGTTAGATTGTGGCAGTGTATGATAAGGTCGTGGTGATTGTTAGATTGTGGCAGTGTATGATAAGGTCGTGGTGATTGTTAGATTGTGGTAGTGTATGATAAGGTCGTGGTGATTGTTAGATTGTGGTAGTGTATGATAAGGTCGTGGTGATTGTTAGATTGTGGTAGTGTAAGATAAGGTCGTGATGATTGTTAGATTGTGGTAGAGTAAGATAAGGTCGTGATGATTGTTAGATTGTGGTAGAGTAAGATAAGGTCGTGATGATTGTTAGATTGTGGTAGTGTAAGATAAGGTCGTGATGATTGTTAGATTGTGGTAGAGTAAGATAAGGTCGTGATGATTGTTAGATTGTGGTAGTGTAAGATAAGGTCGTGGTGATTGTTAGAGTGTGGTAGTGTAAGATAAGGTCGTGATGATTGTTAGATTGTGGTAGTGTATGATAAGGTCTTGGTTGTGATGGTTGCTGTCGTAGCATAAAGCAAGGTCGTGGTGGTTACAATGATTGTTGTAGTAGTAATAAGGTGGTGGTGGTGTGGTAGTAGCAGGAGGTCGTTCACAACCACACCAACTACACCATGGCTCCAGGCTGAGTCTAGCCACTGCTCGTAACTACCACACCTGAGATACACACTGGCTGGCAGCATCAGGTCAAGGTGGGGAGTCAGTGTTAACTGCACGACTGTCACCTCCGGGTAAATAACCATGGTGCTTAACTTAACTTATTCAATTACTTTTATAGCTTAAACGTGATTTTTAAGAAATTTAGAGGAAAAAATTATGAGCTAATTTTTTTGAATATAATCAATGGGTTATTGTTAATCATTCGGTTGAAGGAACTGTGAGTTAACAGCTTAGTAGAATTTTTAATATGCTAGAGCTTAAAAGTCTTTCTAGGTTCATAATTAAGTACTCAAAGTAATGCAAAGTTGAAATATACAATTCAACTTGTAATTTAGAATATACTTTTTTTTGTTCCATTAACTCTGTTTTTATACAAAATATAAGATTTGAAGCCTTTCACATCTGGGTTTGCGTGTGTGTGTACTCACCTATTTGTGGTTGCAGGGGTCGATTCATAGCTCCTGGCCCCGTCTCTTCACTGATCGCTACTACGTCCTCTCTCTCCCTGCTCCATGAGCTTCATCATACCTCGTCTTAAAGCTATGTATGGTTCCTGCCTCCACTACCTCACTTTCCAGACTATTCCACTTCCTGACAACTCTGTGACTGAATAAATACTTCCTAACATCCTTTGACTCATAGGAGTCTTCAACTTCCAATTGTGACCCCTTGTTTCTGTGTCCCATCTCTGGAACATCCTGTCTCTGTCCACCTTATCTATTCCTCGCAGTATTTTGTATGTCGTTATCATGTCTTCCCTAACCCTCCTATCCTCCAGTGTCGTCAGGCCTATTTCCCTTAACCTTTCTTTCTTAGGACATTCCCCTTAGCTCTGTAACTAGTCTTGTTGCAAATCTTTGCACTTTCTCTAATTTCTTGACGTGCTTGACCAGGTGTGGGTTCCAAACTGGTACTGCATACTCCAGTATGGGCCTGACGTACACGGTTTACAGTGTCTTGAACGATTCCTTACTGAGGTATCGGAACGCTATTCTCAGGTTTTCCAGTCGCCCATCTGCTGCAGCAGTTATCTAGTTGATGTGTGCTTCCGGAGATGTGCTCGGTATTATACTCACCCCAAGATCTTTCTCCTTGAGTGAGGTTTGCAGTCTTTGGCCACCTAGCCTATACTCTGTCTGCGGTCTTCTTTGCCCTTCCCCGATCTTCATGACTTTGCATTTGGCGGGGTTAAATTCGAGTAGCCAGTTGCTGGACCAGGTGTCCAGCCAGTCCAGGTCTCTTTGTAATCCTGCCTGATCCTCATCTGATTTAATTCTCCTCATTAACTTCACATCATCTGCGAACAGGGACACTTCTGAGTCTATCCCTTCCGTCATGTCATTCACATATACTAAAAACAGCACAGGTCCTAGGACTGACCCCTGTGGAACCCCGCTCTTTACAGGTGCCCATTCTGATACCTCATCTCGTGTGTGTGTGTACACTCACCTAAGTGTATTGATCTAATTGTGGTTGCAAAGGTCGAGTCTCAACTCCTGGCCCCGCCTCTCTGCAGGCCGCTTCACTTTCTCCTGGCTGTGTGAGCTCTATCATACCTATTCCTAAAGCTATGTAGGATTTATGCTTCTATTACTTCGCTGTCTATGTCATTCCACTTACTGACCACTCTAAGGCTAAAGAAGTTTTTCCTAACATCCCTGTCACTCATCTATACATTTAACTTTCAGCTGTGACCTCGTGTACCAGAGACCTTCCACTCAGGCTCTCCCTATCCTCTCTGTCTATTCCTCTGAGTATTTTGTACGTCATAATCATGTCTCCTCTGGTCCTTCTGTTCTCTAGTGTCATCAGTTTTAGCTCCTCCTCATAGGTCATACCCCTCAAGTTCTGTAACTAGTTTCGTTCAAAAGCCTTGCACTTTTTCCAGCTACCTTACATGCTTAACCAGATGTGGGCTCTACACTGGCGCTGCATACACCAAGATGGGCCTGACATATACTATATATAAGGTGATGAATGCCTCCTTGTTGATGCTCCTGAAAGCCACCCTAAAATTTGCCATTCTCGCGTTTGTTGTAGCTTTTGTTCCCCGAACCTGCACACGTATGTGTGTGTGTGCTCACCTAATTGTGGTTGCAGAGGTCGAGTCAACGCTGCATTCATCTTGTGAAAGTGATGTGTGCTACAGAGGTGTGTCTGCATGGGTGATGTGTGCTACAGAGGTGTGTCTGCATGGGTGATGTGTGCTACAGAGGTGTGTCTGCATGGATGATGTGTGCTACAGAGGTGTGTCTGCATGGATGATGTGTGCTACAGAGGTGTGTCTGCATGGATGATGTGTGCTACAGAGGTGTGTCTGCATGGATGATGTGTGCTACAGAGGTGTGTCTGCATGGATGATGTGTGCTACAGAGGTGTGTCTGCATGGATGATGTGTGCTACAGAGGTGTGTCTGCATGGATGATGTGTGCTACAAGGTGTGTCTGCATGGATGATGTGTGCTACAGAGTGTATCTGCATGGGTGATGTGTGCTACAGAGGTGTGTCTGCATGGATGATGTGTGCTACAGAGGTGTGTCTGCATGGGTGATGTGTGCTACAGAGGTGTTTCTGCATGGATGATGTGTGCTACAGAGGTGTGTCTGCATGGATGATGTGTGCTACAGAGGTGTATCTGCATGGGTGATGTGTGCTACAGAGGTGTGTCTGCATGGATGATGTGTGCTACAGAGGTGTGTCTGCATGGGTGATGTGTGCTACAGAGGTGTGTCTGCATGGATGATGTGTGCTACAGAGATGTGTCTGCATGGATGATGTGTGCTACAGAGATGTGTCTGCATGGGTGATGTGTGCTACAGAGATGTGTCTGCATGGATGATGTGTGCTACAGAGATGTGTCTGCATGGATGATGTGTGCTACAGAGATGTGTCTGCATGGATGATGTGTGCTACAGAGGTGTGTCTGCATGGGTGATGTGTGCTACAGAGATGTGTCTGCATGGATGATGTGTGCTACAGAGATGTGTCTGCATGGATGATGTGTGCTACAGAGATGTGTCTGCATGGGTGATGTGTGCTACAGAGGTGTGTCTGCATCGGTGATGTGTGCTACAGAGATGTGTCTGCATGGATGATGTGTGCTACAGAGATGTGTCTGCATGGATGATGTGTGCTACAGAGGTGTGTCTGCATGGGTGATGTGTGCTACAGAGGTGTATCTGCATGGGTGATGTGTGCTACAGAGGTGTGTCTGCATGGGTGATGTGTGCTACAGAGGTGTGTCTGCATGGGTGATGTGTGCTACAGAGGTGTGTCTGCATGGATGATGTGTGCTATAAAGGTGTGTCTGCATGGGTGATGTGTGCTACAAAGGCACCTTATAACTCATAGAGGCCACCATAGGTATCACAGATTAGTTGTCTAATTTATAGGTAAATAACAAAAAAGGCACAATACCGTGACTGGAACAATACACACACAACCCGCACATACAAAAGAGAACACCCGTGACTTAACCTGATTCCTTCCCTTTCTTCTCTTCCCCCTTCTTTTTTCTCCTATGGGTTTTCCTTTCTTTCTTTTCTTTTGCCTTGTATTTTCCTTCATTTTATTCGCCTTTCTTCCCTCTCGTCCCACCCTTGCGGTCCGCTAGCCTCATTGCAGTGCTCCTTCCCATATGACTGTCTCCTCTACTACTATTACTACTACTACTACTTCCACTACTCCATCATTACCCCACTCTCTTGTACCCTCCCCTGTCTGCCTGCCTATAAATTCCCTTCCTCTGTCTCTGTGTGTTAGTGTGACTTTGTAAATGGTCCAAGTCGGGCCGAAACGTCGTCGTAAGCTCCTCTCTTTTGTATGTGCGGGTTGTGTGTGTATTATAGGTAACTTCTCTATTTAGAAAAATCTACGTTTTGAAGAACATGTCTCAAAGCTCCTTTGAGCTGCATTGCGACGCACTGCTGGCAGACTACCGCACGTCGTATTTGAGTAAACATAATGTTTTTAGTTATATTTCAAGCGACTGCTAGATAAGATTTTAGAAAACAGAAGACTGAGTAGATCGGTCACTATTATAACTTTAACGTAGATAACCACATTTACGAAACAACTTCTCAGCGTAAACACTCAAGTTGTAGTAGCCAGACTTAGGCTTGGTTACCATTATTTTTGGATGCTTGGTATGATCATAATGGAAGACCCAGAACAGCAAGTCTCATGAGGAATTTTTACTATCACTGATACTGAATGTTTAGATGTGAATAGAAAGCATTCTAGATGTGATTAGACAACGTTAATGAAACAATTATATTCGTAGATTGTTATTATTATTACAATCATGGGGAGCGTAGGGGAATTATACAGCTCCTGGAAGGTGGAAGGGAATCATATTTCATGCAAAGAGAGACTTGGATCAAGAGCCCCACATCAGCTTTAACAGACTTCCTCTTTGAAGGGTATACGAAAAGAGCCTTGGTGAGTACACACCAGAACAGGCTGAAAAATCTGCCCTGTTGTTGCTTTATTTGTCAGGGGAAAATCCCCTGGCAAGGTCATTGTTAGATGACCTGTTCAGGATAGAAGAATGGAATGGAGCGATGGAAGGGACGGAGTGAGAAGGATCCCACGCCACTAGCTACAAACGTGGGGGAATTATATCCTCCGAGAAGGTGAAAGGTCACAGAGATCCTGCCGGGTATAGTGCATCAGAGATACACTAATATCTGGCAGGGAGGAGTTGTAAGATGGTGAGAGAGAGAGAGAGAGAGAGAGAGAGAGAGAGAGAGAGAGAGAGAGAGAGAGAGAGAGTGTGCTTTATTCTACCTAGCTTCTATTGAAGTCAAGCCTTATCCAAAGTATACCACCTCCCAGGATGCGGTCCAAAACACTAAGCCAAATGCTTGTTGGACCCCGCCAGATACTTTTATATTCCAAGGTTCCTAATCTACTGTAACATCTTCCCAGTTACTGTGTCTTGCTTTTCTGAATGGTGGATTTGCCTTCTGTGTCAAATTCAGTCTTTCCTGTCTAGGAATGTACAGTTTTAACAGTTTTTTTTTTTTTTAACAGTTGTTTTATATATCTAATTATGTGTGATTCTCTATTTGTGTTTATTTGTAATTACAGAAGCAGGATCTGTACTCTTGGCGTCACCTTCAGTGTTTATAGTTACAGGAGCAGAGCTTCGTTCATGGTGTCACATCTTCAGTTTTTGTAGTTACATGTTAAAAGTGTCTTATCCTCATTGCTTGTAGCTACAGGAGCAGAGATGTGTTGACGGAGTTTCGTACTCAGCGTTTGTAGTTACTGGAACAGATGTGCTGTAGCTCTTTCGAAATGTATAGCTAATCTTTCCTGTGAATTAACTTCACTAGAAGCACTAAGCACTAGATTCACTACTGAGTGCAAGTCTTTCATGGCTCCGGAACTAAAACCAACTGCTACACAGACCTGTACATAACTGACCTGGACGCTGGGTCACCACCTGGACAAGACCCGGGCCGGGGCAGGGAGAGACTCGTACAAAAAGTTGTATAAAAATTACTCGAGCCATAACATCTGACAGAGACTGTCCCTTTCACAGCTGTGAGTGTACATTACTCTCGAGAGACTTCGTCTTATCTGTTGCTAATTCGGCAGTATGAACACGTCTCAAGTCACAGACTTTCAGTTTTGCAGTGGCTCTTCACTTTGCTTCCCATATTCTCACTGAATTTCAATGTATATGTGACAGCGTGGAAGCTAATATGGTCTGTATGATCTAATCTTAACATTGCCTGTTCCATGGACTGGTATGTAACACAACGAAAACAACAACATTCAGAGGAGCCTGTCTGTAGCAGAGAGACAGCTGAGAGGGAACCCAGATCCCTAGGATCCAGCAATCCCTGTAATTCTACTAACCACCCTGATGGATATAACTGTAAATCCACTCTGGCTGACACCTATATCCAGTGTTGTGCTGCTGATCAAAAGAAAGAAGATGAACTCAACAAATATGGGGACATGGGCTCCCTCAATGAAAGGTCTGCCACCTTACTGTTCCTGTGTCTCAGAGTGGTGATGCAGAGAGGGAATGCCTGTTACATTCTCGATTCTAATCTGGCTTCTGATGAGCCGGAGGAGATACATGACCTACTTGAAACACTGATGTATATACGCATTTATGTTAATAAAATATTAAAAAAAAGAGACAAAGGGAAAATAGATGAAGAAAAAACTAAGGAAGTCAGAGAGAGAGAAATCAGTTTCTCCTTGGAAGACGTTCTTTTATTCTCTTCTCCGAGGTTGTTGGTCCATAACATCGGCACAAGTGGTATCTTTCAATAAGTATATGAATGAAACCTCAATTATAAACACAAAGAGCCACTATCATTACGCCATCTTGCATGGTCTCTTCAGCTGGAGTGAGAAAGGTATGAATTGTCACAACAAAGAGGTATGACCTGACCTCCATCTAACTGACCTCCATCAGTCAAGTGTTTTGTTAAAGTTACAATTGACTTAGGCGTAATTGTCGTGTGAAAATGTAACTGCATTTTATACAAATTAAAGTTCGTAACTGACACAATAAGGTTTGATTCTACATCTTCTAACATAAAATCAGATTTAAATACCCTTTAACAATTGTTAAAATGACTAGCATACCTCCTAGATATGCTCGTCCTGGGTGTTACTTGCAAGGTGGGAAATATACATCTCTTTCAACGTTGTTCCCATAATATGAGGTTATAATCATAACCATAATTTTTAAAGGGGTGGACCGTTAAGCCAGCGGAAGGCCTCGGTCAGATGACGAAAGGTCCAGCTGCGGGTCATCATATGATCAGACCCGCGTCAGGAAGCACTAGTCCTGTTTCCTGACAAAACTACCTAACGTAACCTAACGTTGTTCTTTGGTTTAGTTTTGACTACTGATCTGTTGATAGTGTCATTGTATCTTAATGTTACTTCTGTGTGTTCCTCTTTATTATTTGCTCCCTCTTACTGTCCCTCCCATGCAGTCTTTGTCCCTCCCATGCAGTCTTTGTCCCTCCCATGCAGTCTTTGTCCCTCCCATGCAATCTTTGTCCCTCCCATGCAGTCTTTGTCCCTCCCATGCAGTCTTTGTCCCTCCCATGCAGTCTTTGTCCCTCCCATGCAGTCTTTGTCCCTCCCATGCAGTCTTTGTCCCTCCCATGCAGTCTTTGTCCCTCCCATGCAGTCTTTGTCCTCCCATGCAGTCTTTGTCCCTCCCATGCAGTCTTTGTCCCTCCCATGCAGTCTTTGTCCCTCCCATGCAGTCTTTGTCCCTCCCATGCAGTCTTTGTCCCTCCCATGCAGTCTTTGTCCCTCCCATGCAGTCTTTGTCCTCCATGCAGTCTGTCCTCCATGCAGTCTTTGTCCCTCCCATGCAGTCTTTGTCCCTCCCATGCAGTCTTTGTCCCTCCCATGCAGTCTTTGTCCCTCCCATGCAGTCTTTGTCCCTCCCATGCAGTCTTTGTCCCTCCCATACAGTCTTTGTCCCTCCCATGCAGTCTTTGTCCCTCCCATGCAGTCTTTGTCCCTCCCATACAGTCTTTGTCCCTCCCATGCAGTCTTTGTCCCTCCCATGCAGTCTTTGTCCCTACCATGCAGTCTTTGTCCCTTCCATGCAGTCTTTGTCCCTCCCATGCAGTCTTTGTCCCTCCCATGCAGTCTTTGTCCCTCCCATGCAGTCTTTGTCCCTCCCATGCAGTCTTTGTCCCTCCCATGCAGTCTTTGTCCACCTTTATTTTCCTCAGTATTTTATGTGATGCATAATTCATCATGTCCTCTACGCTCTTCTTGAGACTTAAGTACAAGTTATTTAATGTTTCTCCATAGCTTTGTTACGCATTTAAAGCACCAACCCGGTGGCCAATCTTTAATAAGTTTTTCATTTTGTTTTTGATGGAGGGAGGAGAGGCTTCAAACTGGAGCTGCATACTCGGGAACGATGTAATAGATGTGGGGAAAAGTGCTTTCGAGAACTGTTCAGATTTATAAATTAATTATTCTTGCGTTTGAAGTTTGGCATACGATGCTGATGGTATGTAGTTTATACATCTGATATTGTCTAAATCTTGTACCCAATATTTTGACAATATATTTCTCTTTACAGAGAAATAAACATTGTATTGTAATGTATTGTATTTACCGTCTTGATGTTTCCTAGTTTTCTTGTCTTCCTCCGTTTTAATTTTTCTTTTCCTCTTAGCGTCGTCCCCATGTATTGCTTTATTGGAGACTATCGCTACTGGTATGCCATTTATAAATACCAAGAGCAATAAACAACCACAAATTAAGCCTCGTGGAGGACCCTTGGTGGTAAGGCTGGTGATGTTTATTCAGCCGTTTATCAACACTGAATATCTGCACTCTCGAAAAACAACATTCTATATGGTAAACTATGTAGGAACGAAAACTGTGTTGGTGGTAGGGTGAAGGGCAGAGAACAGTGGCGGTGATCATAATAACCCGTAACCAACACTAAGGCAATGTGTTTATCGACTTTCTCCTGTGCTTGAGCCTCCATACACCGTAACTGATGTACATACCTTCGTGGATCGTTTAGTTACACTCAGTTTTCGCTGCTTATCGTCCTTGTATTGAAGATCAGCGTTTCATTTTCATAATCTTCATGGTTGGCAAATAGAGAATAACTCATATAAAAGGGATACATAGTTTTCTGTAAGCAGTAGAATGCAGAAAAAAGGCAACTGGCCCTAGGAATATATCTTCGCTTGTTACCTAGACGATGCACAAGAAACTGATCAGACTGGAAGACTACTAAGACAACTTGGATACCGAGTTTGTCCGGCACTGTTGTTCATTAATGAACTCGGGTAAATGCTCTATTTTCACATTCATAAATAGAAAAAAATATTACGTTGCTTTTGAATGGGCGGTGCTGGGTCTGGGAGGCTATAGGGGACTCTTGCAGCGCAAGATATACGATGATGGTGCTAAGACCTGTGATACGATGTAATCTTTTGAAAAGACATCCCTGGGTCCAGGGGAAATCCTGAAGTAGGAGATGTAGGATCTATGGTGCTGGTCCCATGGTATCTTCCAGCATGAGAGGTAGGATATAAACGCTGACAGCATAATTAAAACTGTATGATTAGATGATGTAACAGAGGAAGAGGACGATATAGACTATATAAATCTTATGGCCATTTAAACAATGATCAGAATCTTTATACTTGAAATGGGCTTCTCTTCAATATATTCGTAAATGCAAGGTTTGAATGAACTCAGGAAGAAAGTGTGTGTGTGTGTGTAACCACCTATTTGTACTCGTCTTTTTGTGGTTGCAAGGGTCGATTCACAGGTCCTGGCCAGCCTCTTTGATGGTCACTAATAGATTAACTCTCTCCCTGCTCCAAGAGCTTTATCGTACCTTTTTTTAAAACTATGTATGGATCCTGCATTCACTACATTACTCTCCAGAATGTTTCACTTTCTGACAACTTTGAAGAAATAGTTTCTAACATTCCTGTGATTCATCTGAGTTTTCAACTTCCAGTTGTGACCCCTTGTTGTTGTGTCCCATCTCTCAAACATTCTGTCCTTATCCACCTTGTCAATTCCTCTCAATATTTTATATGCTGTTATCATGTCCCTCCTATCTGTCCTGTCCTTCAGTGTCGTCAGGTTGATTTCCCTCTCCTCGTAGGACATACCCCTTAGCTCCGGGACTAGTCTTGTTGCAAACCTGTGTGATCGTGTGTGCTCGCGCGCGCGTGTGTGTGTGTGTATGTGTGTGTACTCACCTATTTGTGTTTGCAGTGGTCGATTCATAGCTCCTGGCCCCGCCGGGGGGCCAGGACTGTGGTTCCTACGTTGGTTTACGTGCGGCCAACAGTAACAACTTGGTTGATCAGGTCCTGATCCACCACGAAGCCCGGTCATGGACCGGGAGCGTTGACCCCCGAAACTCCCTCCAGATAGACTCCAGGTACGGCACCATTCATCTCTAATATTAGGCTGCTCATGCTTATAAAGTACGTCTACTGGCCTAAGGACCCTAAGTTACTGTTTACTGATAGCCTCTTGTGGATGTAACTTATACCTTTCCCTGCTCGACCTCGGGCCTGTCTTTTCAAAGACGGATACTATATATATTTAGAGTCATAACATTTCCCTCTTTATACAGCTTTTGTCACATTTTTTAATCAGAATTTTTTTTATTAAGATCTGAAAAGGTTTTTGAAACGTTGTCATTAGAGTTCATTCAAGTCACGTTGAGTGCGATGATGTGAAGGTGTTCGAATTTTACCTGATTAATGCATCCTGTTTTAGAATTAAATTGCATAGACCTGCACAGAATATATTTAGCGAGGTTACCGGTTTAGCAGGACGCTACAAGCATCACTGACTCGATGAGCTGAATATCTGGCAGCAAAAGCGAAAGAATAGCTATGGATGATCAGTGACCTGTGATGTAACCTTACTTTAATCTTTGCTCTCTCTCTCTCCCCTCGTGAGAGAGTGAGAGAGTGAGAGAGTGAGAGAGTAAGTGTTACATGCTGACCTACGGACCTGTGATCAACAAGACACGCCCCACACTTCACTCACCGCCCAAACACTGCAAATAGAAAACGCTGATAACCAAACGGCAAATATGTCTATCCTGCTTCGTCTTGACGATGGCAGCTGAGAATGGTGTTAGGGAAGGAAGGGAAAAGTGGTGGGGATGGGGGGTTGGAGAAAGGGGAAGAAGGTTGCTAATACTCATCTATCACTCCCTTGTCAATCACGTTCGTGTAAGAACTGCAGCCACGGCGTTCGTATGTAAGTCGCAGCCTGAATGTTTGTGCAGCCATTGTACAGGTATGATCATTAAGGTTCATTTCGATGGTGGTTGGCAGCCTGGCTGCTTACGCAGACCCTCGGGTAAACACTGGCTTGTTTGATGACTTTTTTGTCTCTTTCAGTGACTGTTTAGAAGTTTAAGCCATGCCCTTGAGAGGAGAGGGGCAGACAGGATGAGTAGTGGGGGGAGAAAGGGAATGAAGGGAAAAGAAATGAGAGACGAAGAAATGAGGAGGGGCAGAGGAAGCAGGTAGAATGGGTGAAGGAAGAAAGTGGAAAGGCGACGGAGATAGAGGGGATAAGAAATGGAGAAGAGTATCAGTGTAATTATTACCATTATTATATTCAGAAAATGCGCAAAAACCCTACAGGTCATAACGCTCTACAAGGCTGAGGGAAACTATATATCAACACAAGGAAGTAGTGTGATAAACTTTAGAACTAACATTATTGTTAGCCAAAGTTGGGCACTGACAAAGAAAAAAAAAAGATCGCAAATAAATTCTACGTGTTCTTTGATAATTGTTACAATCACAGGGTAGTTGATCGTCACCAAGAACTAACAAGCTTCACCAAGTAATTACTGTGTGAGTCTCGTGTGGCTGGCCAGTACGCAGTCGTGCGAGAACAGTTCTTCAGCTGCGACAGCTCTGAAAAGTCGACCAAGAACTCAATTGTGGTTTCATCAAGAACACCTCGTTGCTCTCTAACCTGAACCAACGTCACTTCCGTCGATCAAGAATGTTCTCAGACAGAACTAGAAAATAGTTCGAGTAATGAACAGTTCCTGGCTTGTGGAATCGTCATAAAAGTCTGCAAATTCGTTGTCCAGAACACCAGAATGACCGGGGACCAACAAAAGACGGTCCTTATATTTGTCGAGAAGGAAACACAACCAAAAGGACGATGGGATGCGATGAGTTAAAGCTCTGAGGAGCTTAAAATCACATGACATGTAAAGCGACGTTGATAGTTGTGGGTAGTAAGAGGAGACTGTAAGGAGCTTAGATCTTCACCATATACATTATATCGGTCTGTAGAGGAACCGGTAAATTAATTGGGAAATGCAGAGGAAGGAATTGTAGAAACTGCAGGAGAGTCAGATGAACACGCAGGACGAATATATTGAGGAAGAAAGGGAGAAAGCGAAGCAATGGAAACTTGAGGAACTGCAGAAGATTCAAGAGTAGAAGATGTCCCAGTATGAACCTCCGCTCTATCTCTGAAGGAAAAGAAATAAAACGGTTTGTGTAGGCTGCGTGTTATCTAAAATCCAGGTAGGAATTTCAAATGAATGCCCTTCAATTTTTATCGAGTGAAGGGGAGGTGCGTGTGGAAATCGAGAAGCCATGGGGGACATGACATTTAGACATAAGACTAGCTCTACGAAAATGGCCATAATCTGTCTTTCTTCTTTAGGAGATATATCTTGCGTCCCTTAACGCTAATGGGGCATGAACGAAGACAGGCAGGATAAGTCTCAGCACAACTCAATATGCAGATAGTTTGCAAGGATCGTTTTCATGACTCGGGGAGGTACAGGAAGAGCAATCTACGCGTGAATGATAAAATTTAGCAAGGTGTCCCAAGAGCAGCCACCTACACATGGTGAGCTCTGGGTATTTTGAGTGACTGTATGTAGATAATGTCGTGCTTACTGTGTAAATATTGTCCTATGGACAATATACACAATACCTGAGATCAAATCTCGGTGAATCCCATTCCAAATGAGCTAAACGATTTAAGGGTTTAGCGCCTTCACATGAATATAATAATTACAGCGCTGTTGTGAGAGGTATGAGTTCAGTTATCATTGAGCAGCTTTATACACGGTAGTAGCGAGCTCACGGCCGTTACGTGTTAATCTGTCAATACTGATCGAGTATTAACGTTATATTCGTACAAGACGGATACAAGTGTCTACTCTGAGGATGGTAAGCTGGTGCAGTTGGTCTCTGAAAATATATCATTCGTGGATTCAGTAAATACTCGCTGATGCTTTTCTGAGGAAGAATGACTGTGCCGCATTAAGATGATTATGTCTGAGAATAGTAACTGGCTTGTTGTCGACAGTTTGTAACTGTGTTAGGTTATTATCCACTTGAGGAGCATCACTGACCCGCACTACATATAACTTGTCGTGCTGGAAAGTGACCCTTGGGCCAGCTACTATCACGATCGCTTCACTGACTATAATCGTCCAGCACGTCCGAAGCTTCACTGGGCTGGAGCGTTAAAAAAATGTAAACAGGGTTGTGGGCCATATATTATATGTGGAGATAATGGAACTCAGTGTGGAAGCATCTGATTATGGCACGGGTTCCGGGCACTCCTGCGAAATATTTGATTAGTGTTGCACCACCTACAAAAGAATATCACATTTGAAGATGAAGAAGTCATATTTCTAATTTTTAAATCACAAATTGAACCAAATGCAGCACTGCAGGTGAACAAATTGAACTCAGAAAATAAGCTTTTAATTCAGTGCATAAAATGCAAATATAAATTGAGCAATTAGAAAAGTTTTTGGTAAAATGAAAATAACCGGAATTGTGCTTTTTCATTATGAAATGCCACCCCGGGGTGCGAGATGGTTGGGAACCCCGGGATTATGACTGTCGCACCCCCTGAAATGCCACCCCGGGGGTGCGAGATGGTTGGGAACCCCGGGATTATACTGAGGAGAACGAGAAGCATCAGAGATAGTATTTAAACATCAGTAGTTGTCTAAATTGTAGAATGAGAGGAATGTTGTGGGGCGTCGCACCGACGACTTGCAAATCGCCCTTGCGTAGTCAAAGATGGTACTGAGGGGTCACTAGTAATATATGCTCAAAAAACATTAATTATTACCTTCGGCTGCCTGTTCCCACACCCACCATCGAGTCAGCCATGGAAAGGCTTACATATTTACTAAAACAAACGACTCCAGAACTAATAGAGAGGTATACGAGAGGGAACAATAGTGGACTAAGTGGCAGCCACAAGACCAAAATACTGCTCGCTTTGTAATACTTCGGGCCTTGATGAATACACTGACTTACCAGACACTGAAGAGAGAGGCAAGACCAGCCGACTGATTCAGTTGGGGCAACACTGAACCTCCCGTTTGACCTCTGTCCCTTCACCAAAGAGGGTGTGTTGCCCACCTGAGAGCCTCAGCTCCATGGACGAGCTCAACTTCCAGTCAAGTGGAAACAAGGGGTTTACGGGTCAATGTGCGTGGCAGACGTACAGGGCAGTGCTTAACTTGGTCTGTGTGTGTGTCATGGCCGCCCCGAGGAAGTCGAGGCTCACCCAGCACGGTCACGATAACGAAACCAGTAAGCCTTCCACATGATAGGTTAAGAACCTGCCATCATAGAGCAGTGGGGAAGCTGAGGAGAGAGAGAGAGAGAGAGAGAGAGAGAGAGAGAGAGAGAGAGAGAGAGAGAGAGAGAGAGAGAGAGAGAGAGAGAGAGAGAGAGAGAGAGAGAGGAAGAAGGGGGGCCAGAGAGCTAGATAGTCTGAACACCGTACATGCTAAACCTCGGGATCCTCAGTGAAAGTGCACACCAATGAAGAGAAAATAGTAAATCACTCGTACGATTTGTGTGGTAATATATATAGTGTCTGCCTTGTTGGGTATTGAGATTGAGCAGCGCCCACAGCATCTACATGATGGCTGTCGTAACATGAAGCTGGGTCACATGTGATACTCTAGCAAACAGATGCGGTTTTATGGTGATAATATATTATTTGTCTTTAAAACGTTAATTAAACAGTTCTTAAAAGGTATTTAAATATATAGATACTCTCCTAATTACAGTTATGTTGTTTTCATTAAATCTACTTAAGATATTATCATATAATCATTACTGAGATTTATTTTACTGTCCCGTCATTGGCTGTATCACTTAACAATTACTCTTCCATTCCCTTCCATTGTTTAATTACTGTAAAAGAATTACTTTTTAATATCCCTTCGGCACGGCTGTGTCCTTATTGTACTGACGTGGCCTCTTGGTGTTCCTCTTAAAGAACACCAAGATGTCTTCTTTACTTATTATATGTCTTCTTTAGTTATATGTCTTTGCTCATTATATGTCTTTACTCCTTTAAGATTAAGATTATTTATTTCTCTGTAAAAATTAAAACGGAGGAAGACAAGAAAACTAGGAATCAATTCCTCTCAGTATTTTATATGTCGTTATCATGTCCCCCCTATCTCTCCTGTCCCCCAGTGTCGTCAGGTCGATTTCCCTTAACCTCTCCTCGTAGGACATAACCCTTAGCTCCGGGACTAGTCTTGTTGCAAACCTTTGCACTTTCTCTAGGTTCTTTACGTGCTTGACCAGGTGTGGGTTCCAAGCTGGCGCTGCATACTCCAGTATGGGCCTAACGTACACAGTGTACAGGGTCCTGAACGATTCTTTATTAAGATGTCGGAATGCTGTTCTTAGGTTTGCTAGGCGCCCATATGCTGCAGCAGTTATTTGGTTGATGTGCGCCTCAGGAGATGTGCCTGGTGTTATACTCACCCCAAGATCTTTTTCCTTAATTGAGGTTTGTAGTCTCTGGCCCCCTAGACTGTACTCTGTCTGCGGTCTTCTTTGCCCTTCCCCAATCTTCATGACTTTGCACTTGGTTGGGTTGAACTCCAGGAGCCAATTGCTGGATCAGGCTTGCAGCCTGTCCAGATCCCTTTGTAGTTCTGCCTGGTCCTCGTCCGATTGAATTCTTCTCATCAACTTCACATCATCTGCAAACAGGGACACTTTGGAGTCTATTCCTTCCGTCATGTCGTTCACAAATACCAGAAACAGCCCCGGTCCTAGGACTGACACCTGTGGAACCCCACTCGTCACCAGCGCCCACTCTGACACCTCGCCACGTACTATGACTCGCTGCTGTCTTCCTGACAGGTATTCCCTGATCCATTGTAGTGCCTTCCCTGTTACCCCTGTCTGGTCCTCCAACTTTTGCACTAATCTCTTGTATGGAACTGTGTCAAACGCCTTCTTACAGTCCAAGAATATGCAATCTACCCACCCCTCTCTCTCTCTCTTGTCTTACTGCTGTCACCCTGTCGTCGAACTCCAGTAGGTTTGTGACACAGGATTTTCAGTCTCTGAAACCGTGTTGGCCGTCGTTGATAAGTTCATTCCTTTCTAGGTGCTCCATCACTCTTCTCCTGACTATCTTCTCCATGACCTTGCATGCTATACATGTCAGTGACACTGGTCTGTAGTTTAGTGCTACGTTCCTGTCTCCTTTTTTAAAAAATTGGGACTACATTTGCTGTCTTCCATACCTCAGGTAGTTGCCCTATTTCGATAGATGTGTTGAAGACTGTTGTTAGAGGTACACATAGCTCCTCTGCTCCCTCTCTCAGGACCCATGGAGAGATATTATCCGGCCCCATCGCCTTTGAGGTATCTAGCTCGCTTAGTAGCCTCTTCCCTTCCTCCTCAGTTGTGTGTATTGTGTCCAGCACCTGATGGACCTCTCCTCCTTTCTGGAGGCCCTTCTATCTCCTCTGTGAACACCTCTTTGAATCTCATGTTGAGTTCCTCACACACTTCGCGGTCATTTCTTGTGACCTCCCCTCCTTCCTTCCTCAGCCTGATCACCTGGTTCTTGACTGTTGTTTTCCTCCTGATGTGGCTGTACAACAGCTTTGGGTCAGATTTGACTTTCGCTGCTATGTCATTCTCGTATTGTCTTTGGGCTTCCCTTCTTACCTGTGCATATTCGTGTGTGTGTGTGTGTGTGTGTGTGTGTGTGTGTGTGTGTGTGAATTGGCAAGCTGTTCGTTATTCTCAGGAAGATTAGCAAGAGTCGTGAGACGTGCATTAAAAGAGTAAACATTTACCCAGTGCATTTTTACGGAGAGTGTATTTGGAAAGCGCGTACGCGAGAAGACTACAGTATGAGGGAGGTAAAAATTAGGGAAACGCATATCAAGGGAGTGTAATTCAGGGAAGGATGTGTAATCTTCTCCCCATTACTCTAACCTCCTTTCCCACTTTCCCCCCCCCCCCCTCTCTCTCTCCCTCTAAACATCCCCGTCTGTCAGGAGTCAACAGACTTTCTCCAGTTTTCCACAGCAACAAATTGCACTTCTGAGCCAGAGAATACACAGGTACCTAAGCTAATCACGGGACAGGTATTTGTTGTGTGGGCTGGAATGATGTGTTGAGATTTTGTGATTTCATAATTGTGTTTGAATATTTCATGAGACAAGAGGTAGATTTACGCTCGTGGTGTCTCGTCTGAGTCTCGTTTTAGCATTTGTAGCTACAGCAGCAAATTTATGTTCATGTCGTATCTGATGTATTTAATGTATCATTGAAATGTTAAAAAAAAAAAAAAGAATATTCCAATGGCTTTAGCGCTTACAACTTCCTGATTTAAAATACTTTTACTTTTGTATCCCTTTTTTTTTTTTTTGTCTGTTATCCCTTAGGTGCCCTTTTTTTTTAGCACAGTTAATGACCGTGTCTTCTTGTTCTGACTGGGAGAAATCTAAATCTTTTCTGTTTTATAGTTTTATGTGGTTATCACGTTTCTTATTTTCGTCCCGTCAATCAACTAGATTGTTAGTGTTTACCTGACTTTCCTCGGAACTTTTATTGTTCAGCTCGAACAATTATGTAACTGGTATTTGCACTTTTAATAGCTTTTCTATGTTGTTTTAGGTGCGACCCTCACATTCTCGCTCCATATTCCAATTTTGGACTAACATATGTTGTATATTGGTTTTCCAGTCTTTCCTCACTCATATATCTGATCTCTGTTGAAAAGTTTGCCAGTATAGAGTAAACGTTTCTGAAAATTTCATTGATATGCAATTCCAATTTCAATCTTTCTTTTTTTTTAATGAATGATTGTTGCAAGGTTCCTTTGACTCTCATTCCTCAAACTGCACAACGATGTATGTCTCTGAATTTACCTCCACCAGCTATGTAATTACTTGACCACCTTGACTCCGAGTCACGTGTTCTTCCCAATAGATACCAATGTACATTCATCTGTACTTAGGAGCTTTGCGTCCCAGTACTTGCCTTCCGTTTCCTACCTCCAGGTAAGCAGCAGGTAGGCAGCAGGTAGGCACCTGGAGGGCAGCAGGTATTCAGAGAACAGAGTAATTAAATATATTGCCGTTACGTGGCCACGATTTTTCGCTTGTGTGTACATTCTCTCGACTCACCCCTCAGTTCCTTCCACTTACTCATTCACTCATACGCACAAGCATACATACACACACACATATACGCATGCGCAAAGAGGCTAGTTCAAGAACTAAGAAGTGTTAGCAATGAGGAAAAGATAAAGAAATTTACCTGACGACATTAGAAGACAGAAGAACTAGAAGATACATAACAACATACAAAATTACCAGAAGAATTGACAGGGTTGATAGGAATAGTTTGAGAGGCGGGAAACAGGTGCACGGGGTGCAGCTGGAAGTTAAAGACACATATGAGTCACAGGGATGTCAAGGTACCTAGTTACTTGATGGTTACCGGGAGTCGCTTCCTCTGGTCACCGCCTCCGCTGTTCGGTCCTAGACCAGGACTCCTGGTTGATGGCCTGATCGATCAAGCTGTTGTTGCCTGCCGCCCGATGTCCAACGTATGCACAACAACCCGGCAGATCAGGAACCGTTTTAAGGAATTTGTCGAGTTCCATCTTGAATACAGCTAATGGTTTGTTAGTAATATCCCCTTATGCATTAAGGGTGTTAAAGAGTCGCGGCCCCTTTACATTTATCTGTTTCAATGTTCAAATCGCTCCCTTGATTTTCATTGGACGTATCCCGCACCGTCTACCAAACTTTCTGTTGTCATTTGTAGTTATTTCGATGTGCAGGTTTGGGATCAATCCCTCCAGTATCCTCCAGGTGTGGATTATAATGCTTCTAAGGAGTGCACTTCTAGGGACTTCAAGAACTCCCAAAAATTTGGGAGGCTCTGTAAATTTTCCAGCTCAGCATTTTCGCCTGCCTTGAAGGTGGCCTAGAGAGAACGAGTGACCTGAAGAGTATTATAATTTCTTTGGCAACTCTTGTATTGCAAGTTCTAGTTATCCAACATTTCATTTTTCTTGCAGTTGCCATGACAACATTGTTGTGCTCCTTCAATGTGAGATCGTCTGACATTATCACTCCTAGGTCTCTTACATTTAACTTGCGTTCTGTTGAGTGGTTTGAGTTTGTCTTGTACTCCGATCTTATTTTTATTTCCTCCTTTCTACCGTAATGAAGAAACAGAAATCTGTCCTCATTCGACTTCATATTTTTGTCAATAGCCCACTGGAAGTCTTGATTTACAACAGCCTGGAGGCTCGCTATGGTTTCTATGGTTGCCACTCATACAAATTCTAGTATGATACAGTGCTATGAGGCGAGTATTGTACCTTGGCAAAAAGAACTTTTCACTATAGCGGCCATTGATTTCATTCTGTTTACTATAACTCTTTTTGTTCTATTTGTTAGGAAGTTCATTATCTATTTGTCCACCTTTAGAGTTATTGCACGCATTTTATGTGCAATTACCCCATGGTCGCACTTGTCAAAGGTTTTTCCAAAGTCAGTGGATGTAGGCTCCGTAAATATGTTTAAGAACAGGTAAGACAGAGAACCCGAGGAAATGAAGGAGTGAATTTGGCAAGCAGGAAGTGAGGCGGAGCCAGGAGCTAAGACTCGATCTCTGAAACAACATATAGGTGAGTATGTGAGTGCATATACAGAAGGTAAATTCATGCAATTAATGATTCTCTCTCTCTCCCTCCCTCCCTCTCTATCTCTCTGCATTACCTTCCTCTCTCCCGGTGGCACACGGATGCTGGGGGTGGTCAAGGCCTGGCTGGGATGGGACTCACCTGAGAAAAAGCCTTGGGGAGTAGGAGGCTTCCTTGACCCCTCGCCCTGAAGTCTCCCCACCCCACTCTTGGTTACATCCCACGACCTTTTCCCTTCCCATATCACCCTGGGAACCTATCCAGGACACTCCCCAACCCACCCAAGATACTCAACCACGATCCTTTCCTCCGAACACGACCCTAGGTACCCACCCATGCTCTACCAAGCATAGTACGGGTGTTTACTTACCCATATATGTACACACAACTCTCTATATGCAGACACTCCTTCATACACCCCTCACCCCCTCCACACACTTATACGAATACACACACACACACACACAGGCGCCAGAAGCTGTGAATCGACCCCTGAAACCACAACTAGGTGAGTACACACACACACAGGCAAATACAAAAAAAGACTACAGTGAATTAATTAACTACAAGCAGGATGAACAGTGTGCCACAATGTTCCGTACATGAACTGGTTCTGTTCCTGGTGTTTACAAACTACGTACGTGTTCCCTGACACAGTGTCCAACACAGTGTTCCCTGACACAGTGTCCAACACAGTGTTCCCTGACACAGTGTCCAACATAGTGTCCCCTGACACAGTGTCCAACACAGTATTCCCTGACACAGTGTCTAACACAGCCCTGTTTGCGGACGATGTACAACTAATTACCACATATACCGGAAAAAGGCAGAGGAAGGCTACAAGAGGCCGTGTACACACTGTAAATGGTATGACAGGTGGTTATTGAAATTCGCCCCGGCAAAGAACAAAGTAACGAAAATCGGGGGAGTAGGAAAAAAAGACACTCAGAGAAAACCTAGGGAAAATGACAGATTACAAACCTCAGAACAGGAAAAACTGGGTCAGCATAACACCGCCGGCGCACATCAGTATAACAGCGCTGCGTTCGTGGCAAATTTAAGAAAGGAATTGAGATACTTCAACAAAGAGGACTTTACGGCCCATTATACGATGGTACGCAGCACCATCATGGAGCCTTTCACTGAGAAAAATATGTCCCTGTGCCTGTTCACCCATCAGTAAAATGAGTACCTGGGCGTTAGTCGACTGGTGTGGGTCGCATCCTGGGGACAAAATTGACCTAATTTGCCCGAATTGCTCAGCATAATAAGGGGCTTTCTATATAGTAGTATGTGATTGATGTCAGCTAGGCCTGTATACCTTGTACATGTACTTGTAGTAAATAAAGATATTATTATTATTATTATTATTATTATTATTATTATTATTATTATTATTATTTAAGGTCTACAGACTCATTGAAATTACGCAGGTGAGTCACAACAACGTGACGGCGGTTGGGAAATGTAATAACATGAGAGACGGAGTGGTGGGAGGTGATTCCATACATTGTTTTAGAGTTTAAAAAGAGTATGTATGATAGTACCCATGAGACCAGGACTAAAGTCAGACCGTTTATGAGTATTGGTGAGGCAGGGCCAGAAACCGAGATTCAGGCCTAGCAGCGACAACTTGGTGAGACCACAGACAAGGGGAACACAACAGACAATAATTGTAACCTGAGAAACAGACATGCAGGAAGACTGCTACACAAACATCTTCAGAAACACAGTAGTAAACTGTGGGATCCAGACACGGGATACCACGACCACAACTCTGCTCCAGAAAACACAGAGATACAATTACCAGTAGGTAATTATCTTTGTTTAAGCATTAGATGGGAATCTCTGATTGTCCTCAGTCTCCCTCCAGCACCCACACCCCACCCCACTTCTATCAGCTCCACTCCCCTTCCATTATACCCTCCTCCCCACCCATCCCCACTTTGTTTTGTCTCTCAGGAATGCGACTTCCGTCACGACCATCACTGTACCATGTTAAGCTGAAAAGGCCAGAAGTTTAAGATAAATCCATCAACTAGTTTTTAACTCAACACGAGCGATAAACAGCAACAGTCACTGGAGAAGGTTGAATCGCAGCTCTAGGTCTTTCACACTAATGACAGTGCTTCATCCATAACTTATGATGTGAGGAAGTGGACAATGAAACAGAATATTGGAGATATAGCTGAGTGTTGCTGAGGTAACTTGCAGCAGGCAACCAAAAGTTGGTCAGGTCACTGCAGAGATCTGGAGTTTACCTGAAGAGAGTTCCGGGGGTCAACGCCCCCTCGGCCCCGTCTGTGACCAGGCCTCATGGTGGATCAGGGCCTGATCAACCAGGCTATTACTGTTGGCAGCATGTAAACGTACGAACTACAGCCTGGCTGGTTAGGTGCTTTAGGTGCCTGTCAGCGCCTTCTTGAAGACAGCCAGGTGTCTATTGGTAATCCCCCTTATGTATGCTTGGAGGCAGTTGAACAGTCTTGGGCCTCTGACACTTTGTGTGTTGTCTCCTATCGTGCTAGTGGCACCCCTGCTTTTTATTGGGGGGATGTTGCTTTCATAGGGAGTGATTTTCGTATCCAAATTTAGTACTAATCGCTCTAGGACTTTCCAAATGTATATAATCATGTATCTCTCTCGCCTGCGTTCTAGGGGGTACAGGCTGAGG
Organism: Cherax destructor; assembly: GCA_009830355.1. Classification (NCBI taxonomy): domain Eukaryota; kingdom Metazoa; phylum Arthropoda; class Malacostraca; order Decapoda; family Parastacidae; genus Cherax; species Cherax destructor. The sequence continues at coordinate 50,880 of WNWK01003628.1, forward strand.
AACTTTAAGCGTTCCCAATAATTGAGGTGGTTCATCGCAGTGTGTGTCGTAAAGGTTCTCTGTACATTTTCTAGGTCAGCAATTTCACCTGCCTTGAAAGGTGCTGTTAGTGTGCAGCAATATTCCAGCCTAGATAGAACAAGCGACCTGAAGAGTGTCATCATGGGCTTGGCATCCCTAATTTTGAAGGTTCTCATTATCCATTCTGTCATTTTTCTAGCAGATGAGATTGATACAATGTTGTGATCTTCGAAACTGAGATCCTCTGACATTATCACTCCCAGGTCCTTTACATTAGTTTTTCGCTCTATTGTGTGGTTGGAATTTGTTTTATGCTCCGATATAGTTTTAATTTCCTCACGTTTTCCATATCATTCACTGTATCATTCACTCATCTACCCTTATTTCACCTATGGAATTTGTGCATGGGGATCAACAACACTAAATCACCTTATACCACTCATAACAAAGGCTGCAGTCAGAATGATAACAAATCCACCTAGACAGATACCCACCAATATTCAAAAGCCTAAACTACTCACATAAGAACATTCACACTTATTCTTGTGCATATAGAACTTACCCCTAATATAAACCTCACTCAAATTCTCTACCTTTAATAGGACATGACCATACACAAGACACAGATCACTTTATACCTCTTGTCCATATACCCTGTTAAATTCTATGCACAAAGGGCCCCAAAATCTGATTCTTACGTAAATCTAAATAACTTCTGAACATCAATTTAAAACTTCTTCATTATTACCACTACTCACCTAAACTAAATACCATACTAAAATTCTTCACCAATTTCGCACTGTATTTTCCTATAATATAATTCCAATATTTCTATGATTAACCTTCCTACAAAACACTTGTAAATGTATATCACAAAATGATAATTTGAGACATTTATTAATGTTATAAAAATGTTTAACTAAAACAAACTATCGAACTCTATATTAAGAGTCTCATAAGCCATTAGATTAATCTGCCCTTAATGTCATGGCATGTAGTGCTCTTTACACTTCAGTTATGTTTCTAATAAAAATCTCATCAAACTTGCAATGAAATAAAAATTTATTTATATATTATTGAAATTTCTATCATTGAACTTCATATTGTTCTCTCGGTCCATTTAAAGATTTGATTTGATGTTCGCCTGGAGTCTAGCAGTCTCTTCAATGGAGGACAGTCATGTTTTGCAAATAAATTCATGTCCACATGGAACACCAACGTGGTACTGATTGACATATTACTTAATTACACCAGAATATAATATGACATGGAAGTTGTAGTGGCAAGGGCCTTTATAAGTCACTTACCCTGAGGCTTCTCCCTCCCTCACTAGTTGCTCACCCTGGATCCCCTCCCTCACTAGTTGCTCACCCTGGGTCCCCTCTCTCACTAGTTGCTCACCCTGGGTCCCCTCCCTCACTAGTTGCTTGCCCTGGGTCCCTCCTCAATAGTTTTTTGCCCTGGGTCCCCATGCTCACTATCTGCTTGCCTTGGGTACCCTCCCTCACTAGTTGCTGACCCTGGGTCCCTTCCTCACTAGTTGCTCACCCTGGGTCCCCTCTCTCACTAGTTGCTCACCCTGGGTCCCCTCCCTCACTAGTTGCTTGCCCTGGGTCCCCTCCCTCACTAGTTTCTTGCCCTGGGTCCCCTCTCTCACTAGTTGCTTGCCTTGGGTCCCTCCCTCACTAGTTGCTGACCCTGGGTTCCCTCCCTCACTAGTTGCTTGCCTTGGCTCACTAGCTGCTTGCCTTGGGTTCCCTCACTCACTAGTTTTTACCTGGGTCCCTCCCTCACTAGTTGCCTCACCATGGGTCCTCTCCCTCACTAGTTGCTCACCTTGGATCCCCTCTTCACTAGTTGCTGACCCTGGGTCCCTCCTTCACTAGTTGCTGACCCTGGGTCCCTTCCCTCACTAGTTGCTGACCCTGGGTCCCCTCCCTCACTAGTTGCTGACCCTGGGTCTCCTCCATCACTAGATGCTTGCCTTGGGTTCCCTCCCTCACTAGTTGTTTGCCCTTGGTCCCCTCCCTCACTAATTGCTGACCCTGGGTCCCGTCAATCACTAGTTGCTGACCCTGGGTCCCCTCTTTCACTAGTTGCTTGCCTTGGGTTCCCTCCTTCACTAGTTGTTTACCCTGAGGCTTCCCCTCCCTCACTAGCTGCTTGCCCTGGGTCCTCCACAACTCTTAATCCAGCCTTGAGTAAACTTCACATTGACCACTCACTGCATCACTGTTTACATCAGGTCTCCCTCCCAAGCCCTCCTCTCCAGGTTACCCCTGTCAACTCTGTTGTCTCTCGAATCAAAATACCATTTTTTTGCAGAGTGCATTCGGTTCAGTTTGCAGACTAAACGCTGATATTATACAATTTTCCATTAGATATTAAAACTCAAAGCAGCACCTACTTAACAACACAGGAATAACATTATCTCATTGTCTACCTGTCCTCACCTCAAACATGTCATTCTTCAGGTCACTATGTGTCACAAACACCTAGTGTTTGCTCACGTATCTTTATAAACCAATTTGCCTGTATCAATTACCAAAATTTATAAGAGTATTTTTTTATAGCTATTTTCGGGTCCTTATCAAGACCCAAAGGTCATTTTTTATGTATTTCCATTGTTGCGAGCAGGTCATGAAGGTCCTTCCTGCACGAAAATGGCTATAGAAAGCCATTTTCTTCTTCGTTTAGATTAGAAAGTAAAAATTTATGAACACAAGATTCCCGGACGTAGAACTTCAATCAGTTTGGATGAAATTAATGCAATTTTAACAGTTACATTTTCGTGTTTAGGCGCCTTTAAAAATTCGTCCTTTAAAATATTTCTCATCTTTGTTTTTTTATTTTTTTTCTGTATAGCTGACGAAAAGTTGTAAATAAAACATAATGCAATTAGAGAACTGTATAATGAAGACGTTTCGCCCACCAGGGACTATCAATTCATTGATGAAATGAACTGATAAACTCCCTGGTGGGCGAAACATCTTCACAATAAAATACCATAACCCGCATTGTGTATTATATTTACAAATTATCTGTGTACTTTACCATTGTACTACCATAAATTGTATGGCAGACAAAATCTTGTACAGGACGTACAAGCATAGCGTTCTATGTGTTTATTCCTTGAGACTTTGTAAGTCTTTCCTATGCGACTTTTCAAGTTTTCTCTGACAAACAGCTCCACCCAACTACTTTTTTTCTTATCGTTGTTTATGTCTGTAGAAAACAATAGTTCTTGTAGCAGTTCTAAGCAGACATGTTCCCAGTCTTCAAAATATTGCAGTTTTCGGCTGTTACTGAGAAATAAATATAAATTTCCTGTGTTTATAATTTGACTTAGCGAGAAAAAGGCATTTGCCCAATGTGATATCGCCTACGACTGCTCCACCTCATCTGTCTATAATATATAAGGTGCTTCTTCGTGCATATGTTGCATTCTTTTCAAGATTGATGGACTGATTATATCGACTCAAGGCTGAGGGACTGATTACCTCAAACTCCTTCCGATTTTCACCATTCTTCTTTGTATGGGACTGATGAAGCCACAGTGTGGCGAAACGTCTCCTCAATAAAGAGACCCAACTATTGCACAAGTGTAAAATTTACCAACGATTTGGATGCACCATGAAATATTGCAACAATCAACAAGGTGAGAAGACTCTCCAATAATACCCAATATTAATCACAACCAACACAAATGAGACAGATGTAAACAACCACAACGCGGGTATATAATTCCCCGTTAAATCTAAACCATTTATAGTGATTCTTGTGAATATATTCCTGGGAGGACTCACCAAGGCCGAGACGAGACGTAAACATGATGTGAGATAATAACTGAGCCAAACACGTCTGTGAAGATAAGCAGCTGTCCTCTCACTCCCACTGACCTGAACGCACCTACGTACTTGAGTCATCGTATATACAAAGCAATTTTTTGTGTGTTCATCCTTCTTCGTTTACAAGTTCTCCAAGAGAAGACAGTGCATAGCTATGTAGGCAAATCACGAAAATCAAGAGCCAAGTGCTGTACACACGCTCCTGGGCCAGATGCTTACCCGAGTAGAGGACGATTGTTATCGTTATAGTCCTCCGTGGTCGACTCCTGCGCCCTCACAGCATCCAAAACACAAGATCCAGTAACTGACCACTGTATCTGATGCTCATCTGACCTTCTCACATTACCTCTAATACTTCCCCAGTAAAGAGCGGTTGATCCGAGGAACCGGAGCTCCCTTACTCTTCAGTGCATCAACTCTGATTGCCTCTCATTCCCCCAGGTGCTGTATAACCCCTGTGGGTTTAGCGATTCCCCAATGAATGTACCAGTAATACTCCCACGAGAGGCGGCAGGTGAGGAGGACCAAGGTCATAAATTTACATTAATCACCAATAAAAGTAGGAGGCGGCGGCGGCCCTGGCGGGTGACAGCCTGGTGGCGGCCCTGGCGGGTGACAGCCTGGCGGGTGACAGCCTGGGTGAAGGGACATTTTCTCCTCTGATATTTCTATAGCTTAGCAAAAAAATATTTACCAAAGCAAGAATTTGACGAGGACAAAGACAGAGACTGCAGAAGAAGCTATTATTAGAATAGAGTTTTTGTGTCAAGCTTTAAGTTATGTTTAAGCTCTACAGAGACCGAAACATTGTCACAATAAAAACGTGTACAATTTATGTTGGCAACACGTCATTTCATCCAACCCGAACATAACTTTATACATCTGTGAGTTTTATCAAGTCTTCCACAGGAAGACAACAAGAACCATAATATCGCATGACTTACGAAATCTTGGGTCATATCAAAATTATGTGCACAAGGTGACAACACCTGAGTGAGGGTGAAAGTGTACGACTTATGTGACCAGTGTCGAGAGCTGAACTGCCACAGCTCCGTCTGTCTAGACTTCCCTGTCGTCACCCTGATTAAACAGGTTGTTGCTACCTGCCACTCGCAAGGCCAAGTAACCATCACAACACGGCCTATCAGGCGTCTTCCGTATAAACTTCTTTAGCGTCCTCTTGTTAACGTCCACATTTCTTTTTTGCAATGTTTCTTATATCTGGTGGGAGAAAACTGAAGACTGTTTGACTATAAATGTTGAAAATTGTATAAAATACCGACAAATTGATGATTAAGACTCATGTGCAAATGTTGGGTTTCTTCATTGTTGAAACGCTTCGCATACACAGTAGGCTTCTTTGAGTAGTGAAGAAGCCTACTATGAATGTTGACGTAGTGTCCTCTAATTGCCATCTACTCATACTCTTCCTCTCTCTCTCCTCCTCTTACAATACCACTTTCTTCATCAGTCTCTTGTGTGGACCTCTTTTCAAACCCTTAATGGGTTCTAATTAAACAACATCCACAGACTCAAATACCTTATGGAACATCCGTGTTGCGGCTCACTGATTTATTATTGCTCATTTTCAAATGTGTTTACTATTATCGATTCGTCGAGGTGATGCTGACCATGAGACAACAGGAAGAACGGGTCTTCTGTTGTATAAACAGTATCATCTTGGTCATCTTCACGTTGCCGTTGCTATTCTCGCATGCAGTGACGCGACAGACTTACTAATGATTAGCTAAAAATGACTGGAACAATTCACAGATAACCCACGATGTTTCGGTCTGGTCCAAGTCGGACCGAAACGTCGTCATAGGTTTCATTCTCCCATGTGCGGGTTATTTGTGGATTTGCTAAGTTCCTCTTTGCATTCTTTGAGAACCCTTGTATATCAATGTCATTATATACTGACAAAACACAATATGCAGTTTATGGTATGTTGCTGAGAGAAACTTCGTCCACTACTGACATTATCGGCCGATAAAATTCCTGCTGGACGAAAATTCTTCTCAATAAAATGCCACAAATTACATTTTGTGTTTTATTAAATCAGGAACGCTTGGGAAAAAGGTGGTCGTGGTGCGGGGCTTCGATGTGCTGGCCTGAGAACGATGTCTCTGGTAGCGATGTGCTGGCCTGAGAACGATGTCTCTGGTAGCGATGTACTGGCCTGAGAACGATGTCTCTGGTAGCGATGTGCTGGCCTGAGAACGATGTCCCTGGTAGCGATGTACTGGCCTGAGAACGATGTCTCTGGTAGCGATGTGCTGGCCTGAGAACGATGTCTCTGGTAGCGATGTGCTGGCCTGAGAACGATGTCTCTGGTAGCGATGTGCTGGCCTGAGAACGATGTCTCTGGTAGCGATGTACTGGCCTGAGAACGATGTCTCTGGTAGCGATGTGCAGGCCTGAGAACGATGTCTCTGGTAGCGATGTGCTGGCCTGAGAACGATGTCTCTGGTAGCGATGTGCTGGCCTGAGAACGATGTCTCTGGTAGCGATGTACTGGCCTGAGAACGATGTCTCTGGTAGCGATGTGCTGGCCTGAGAACGATGTCGCTGGTAGCGATGTGCTGGCCTGAGAACGATGTCGCTGGTAGCGATGTGCTGGCCTGAGAACGATGTCGCTGGTAGCGATGTGCTGGCCTGAGAACGATGTCGCTGGTAGCGATGTGCTGGCCTGAGAACGATGTTGCTGGTAGCGATGTGCTGGCCTGAGAACGATGTCTCTGGTGACTGTCATGTTACGTAATTTGTTTTCACCAGGTCTTCAATATTTAACAATTTCTTAATCTGTGTCGCTGTGTGTGGAAACAGACGTGAAATATGTGACAAAACATTTAATACCACTTGAATCTAAGCCAGTAAGTGGTCCTCTGTACCACGATGGTCCGCAAGAGCAGCAACCGCTGACTTACCGGTTACTAGGATCAGTTGATCCTAGTAACAGCTTACCGGGGATCCAAAAACTTAACGTACCTACGCTATATCGACGTAAACGTAGCTACGCTACGTTACGTTTACCTTTACGTTTTGTAAACGTAGTTACTAAAGTCCATCCAAAATTGCATAGTGCATGCCTTAGATGAGTTCCAAGAGTTTTTCTACTCTCAGAACCCGGCCATGTACCAGGCTCGTCTGGTGTTTGCCTGGTTAGCCAGGCTGTTGCTGCTGGTTGCCCGCTTACCCACATATCCATCACAGCTTGATTGATATGGCACAAAAACAAGCAAGCTTTGAAGCACTTTTTCAATCACATTTAAATATCCTAAGTGTTTGCGTATGCGCCTTTAATAACAACTTCTCGGTATTATGGAAGACTACAGTAGGGGCCGAGACCTAGAGCTTAACCGCGCATGCTCAGATAATTGCATGCAGGGGAAAACCACGGAACGTATGTAGCAATAGCCGATCCGATATTGACAACATTTCGCCCACTCTGTGGCCATCTTCAAGTCGCAAATAAATCTTCATCTTTATGCTGCACTGACGTCTGTTTTTCAGTCATGTCAGTATTTCATTCCATTTCTCTCCACCGCACAACCACGCTGATTTCCTGTGGTTTTCAGTGGGAAAACGCAATGAACTGTGGGAAAATGCAATGTAATGTGGGAAAACGCAACGAACTGTGCGATAACGTAAAGAAATGGAGCGAGATTTTAGCAGAATGTGAACAAAATTGTGTGTGACCGGAAGAGAAAGAGAGTGAGAAAGGAAGTGTTCAATTGGCGAAAAATTTGCTGAACCTTACATGTCATGTGAGTCATGAACCTGATAACGTACATTCAGGTGTGTGGTGGTGCACCTGACAACGTACACCCAGGTGTGTGGTGGTGCACCTGACAACGTACACCCAGGTGTGTGGTAGTACATTTGATAACGACATACACTCGTGTATAGTGATGAACCAGACAACATAGACATAATTTTGAGTGTGTATGTATGTACTCACCTATTTGTGGTTGCAGGGGTCGATTCACAGCTCCTGGCACCGTAAAATAAATTTGATGCTAATAGCATTTGGTGTTCATACGCTGTCACCCATCCAAGTACTAACCAGACCCAACGTTACATTAACTTCGCTGATCGCAGGTATGGCTGTTGACATGTGGGGGGTGTGTGTGCGCGCGCGCGTACACATGCGCGCGTCGATGGGGCTCTTAGCCCCATCTTTTAAACGTCGTAGACGAGCATTACTGACTTCTTACCTCTTAAACCTTCTTATAGTGTATCTTATCTTGAAACTATGTATGGAATTCGCATCCACCATTGCCACATCCAGTAAATTCCACTTTGAGACTAAAAAAAAAAATACATGTCTTAATCATCAGGATTTATCCTACTGGGAACTAAAATTGATACTTCAGCTGAATGGGATTGATTCTTCTGGGGGCTGGAATTAATCCTACTGTGGTCTGTAACTGATCCTACTGGGGACTGAAAGTGATCTTTCTGAGGGCTTTCTAAGGGCTAGAGCCAGAAATTAATTATACTTGGCAGGGGTGGGGGGTTGCTCGAATTGGTCCCTGGGGAAGGGGGGGAGGCTAGGACTGGTCATACTGGGGGCTGGAATTAATCCTTCCGCGAAGCTGGGAAAAACTAAGCTTGAGGATAATGGGGGCTAGAATTGATTCTAATGGAAGCAAAAGTTGGGCTAGAAGTTACCCTAATAGGGAAAGGCAAAAATTTACCTTAGTGAGCCATAGAAGAGTAGGCGATCGAAGATTTCTGCTGCAATATCTTACAATGTAGAGCAATATCTTGCAATGTAGAGTACTGAAAGATCAGACAGTCATTTGTTCTTGACGTAAAAATACAATTGCGCAGCAAAATGTCTGTCCAGGGGTAATTCTGCTTGTAATATGTAAACACTCTCAAATACTGAGGCTGTAAATGTGTCTCATAAAGGACTTTCAAAATCTGAGAGCTGAATAACAGGCACTGCTGTCAGAAAGGCAATAGGCACACAGTTAACCCAAATAATAGTCGATGTTTCCTTCTGGGTAGAACTTTATCGTGTCACAAGGCTTGACAAAGCTCTGCCCAGAACGACTATAATAAACATCTATTTTGTACTGTCTATAAGGTCAGTTTTATACCCACTGTCTATTCTCTATAAGGTCTATTTTGTAACGAGTGTCTATATACCATATTTCTCAGCCTTTTTTTCAGTACCTGGAAGCTTGTTAATATCAAGAGTGTAGGCGCCTTCCAGTCTTTTCGTAATCGAATTAGTGATATGTCATTATGGGTTTACCGCACAACCCACTTTAGTGGGTTGTGCGGTAAACCCACTTAAGTGGGTTGTGCAGTAAGCAGTTATATTTCGGGAGTTCGAAAAAACAAAACATGTTTGTTTATTAATCAAACCCAACTTAACCAACCCAACCAGGAGTTAAATTTTAGGCCAGATTCGGTTGGGTTAGTTTGTGTTGGGTTGGGTTAGGTTAGGTAACAACCTGTGTCCACTTAATAGTGTAGAGTTTACTGAATAAAAAAAAGCTTAAAAAATATTAGCTAAAATTGTTGATGTTGCGGATGTTAATCATGTGATGATGCGGATGTTATGTGATGATGCGGATGTTATGTGATGATGTGGATGTTATGTGATGATGCTGATGTTATGTGATGATGCAGATGTTATGTGATGATGCGAATGTTATGTGATGATGCGGATGTTAATCATGTGATGAGGCAGATGTTATGTGATGATGCGGATGTTATGTGATGATGCGGATGTTATGTGATGATGCGGATATTATGTGATGATGCGGATGTTATGTGATGATGCGAATGTTATGTGATGATGCGGATGTTATGTGACGATGCGGATGTTAATCATGTGATGATGCGGATGTTATGTGATGATGCGGATGTTAATCAATTGATGATGCGGATGTTATATGATGATGCGGATGTTATGTGATGATGCTGGTGTTAATTATGTGATGATGCGGGTGTTTATCATGTGATGATAAGGATGTTAATCATGTGATTATGTGGTCAGTAGCTGAGCAGTGTTGTTATGCTGGGTTTTCACCTCATTGAAAAAAAATCAACTGGTTCTTACATGCAGCTGGAGCGCTGTGCCAGCTGGATAACACTACTCCAGCTGGCACAACGGGGCCAGGAGCTGAGTCTCGACTCCTGCAACCACAATTACGTGAGTACAACCCTGAGCCTGCTTCCCAAGAGTGACACGGACATGCTTCCCAAGAGTGACGCGGACATGCTTCCCAAGAGTGACGCGGACATACTTCCCAAGAGTGACGCGGACATACTTCCCAAGAGTGACACGGACATGCTTCCCAAGAGTTACACGAACCACAGCTTCCTCTCTCATAACATTCCCTCATGATAACAACAACACGGGAGTCAATTTTACCAGACTGGAAAAGGTAGAGTGATAGGATACAAGATTTTAGATTTTGCCACCGAAGTGGCTAGTTCATTGTACACCCCATATCCATCCTGTGGACGGTTGTGCTAGAGTATATGGATACACAAAAGACCTAGGAACTAGGCGTCCATATGGATTTATATCTACAGTTCACTTATCTGTTAAAAGCAAATTTAGGAAATCTGCTTAATATATCTGGTATCTTATTTTCATTAATAAGATATCTTGACATGTCACATAGGTTATTATACTGTCTATCTCTATATTTCAGAGTAAGTGGGCAATTAAGCACATAGTGTTCAAGACAGTGATCATAGGGCTGGCTACATACTTTACATTTGTTTTGATCATCATCTGTGTGTCTCCCAAACTGCCAGAAGTACTTGTAGCCAAGCCTAAGCCTGGCCACTACATCAGTCTGTTCACATTGCAAGTTGCTCCATAAATATACTTATCTACGTTCATGTTATCATAGTGAGTTATAGATCTACTCAGGCTTCTGCATTCCTATATCATTCAGTTTCATTATTTATTTCTCTCCTAATATTATTCCTAATGCTAGACACAGATATACCAAAGTTATATTCGACATTATCCTTCAGGGTACTTGGCTAACATATTAACCTGATCATGATGGAGTAATCGAATGTGTAATGGGATTCATTACAATTGTACATTAATTCCCTTTTCCTGGATTTCTGAGAATCTATACCTGACTTCTTCAATGAGCATGTTAGTCATTATGCGAGTCAAGAGCCTTCAGTGATGACATAAAAAACAGTAATAATTATAGAGTTAAGCTCAGTGTCATTAGTTAACTTTAGCACCATTAGGATGGCAAACAATTCAGTTTGCAGTGTAGACGCCCAGTTGTTAGTTCTTATGCCTAGTTCAACAAAGATGCTATCGTTCTTCACCAGGGAGGTGTCAACAAGAGCAGATGCAGCACTGCCAGTAAACTCCTGCTGAGATCCATCAGGGCACTGCAATGGATCAGATAATACCTGACAGGTAGGCAACAACGAGTCATGGTACGTGACGAGGTATCAGAATGGGCGCCTGTGAAGAGCGGGGTTCCACAAGGGTCAGTCCTAGGACCTGTGCTGTTTTTGGTATATGTGATAAATTATTACTACCAGTTAGGTGATAAATTTCTTCTTGAGCAGTACAAGAAAAAGAGGGGATGGGAAAAAAGGAGGATCAGAAAAGGGGAAGCGAGAGTAGAAAGGAAGATAATGAGGGCGTATAAAGAAGAGAGAGAAAACAAAGTAAGGGAATGAGGTGTGGAGATGGGGAAGGAGGATGGGGGTGAAAAATAAGTGGAAAGGGATTATGGATATTGGGAGGAGGGAGGAGAGTGGAAGGGGAAAGTGAAGGGCGCGGCGAGGAGTGTGGATGGAAAAGGAGAGTGAAAGAGGGAGAAGGAACGGAATCTTTTCCTTGCACGAGCGTGGGAGGGTCACCGAGGTGTGTGAAGGCAATAATTGTCTCGTTTTTATGCTTCCACTTCCCACTGCTGGTAATTGCTGCTGCTTTGTACCACACACGCACGCACACGCACGCACACGCACGCACACGCACGCACACGCACGCACACGCACGCACACACAAAGTCATGGAGAAGATCATCAGGAGGCGAGTGGTGGAGAACCTAGAAAGACACAAGCTTATAAACGACAACCAGCACGGTTTCAGGGAAGGAAAATCCTGTGTCACAAACCTACTGGAGTTTTATGACAAGGTAACAGAAGTAAGACACGAGAGAGAGGGGTGGATAGACTGCATTTTCTTGGACTGCAAGAAGGCGTTTGACACAGTTCCTCACAAGAGGTTAATGCAAAAGCTAGAGGATCAGGCACACGTAACAGGAAAGGCACTGCAATGGATCAGAGAATATCTGACAGGGAGGCAGCAACGAGTCATCGTAAGTGACAAGGTGTCAGAGCAGGCGCCTGTGACGCGCAGGGTTCCACAGGGGTCAGTCCTAGGACCTGTACTGTTTTTGGTATATGTGAATGACATAACGGAAGGGATAGATTCAGAAGTGTTCCTGTTTGCAGATGATGTGAAGTTAATGAGGAGAATTAAATCGGTCGAGGATCAGGCAGGACTACAAAGAGACATCGCCAGGCTACAAGCCTGATCCAGAAACTGGCTTCTTGAATTTATCTCCGCCAAATGCAAAATCATGAAGATCGGGGAAGGGCAAAGAAGACAGCAGACAGAGTATAGTCTAGGTGGCCAAAGACTGCAAACCTCACTCAAGGAAAAAGATCTTGGGGTAAGTATAATACCGAGCACATCTCCTGAGGCACACATCAAATAAGCAGTATAATGTGATCCTTTATTGACAACGTTTCGCCCAAGCAGTGGGCTTTATCGAGTCACAGACAGATAGATCTGTTTGTGACTCGATAAAGACCACTGCGTGGGCGAAACGTTGTCAATAAAGGATCACATTATACTGCTTATGTGTTTATTTTTCCATTGTGTCGGTATTTTATACCATTTATTTCCAGGCACACATCAACCAGATAACTGCTGCAGCATACGGGCGTCGGGCAAACCTAAGAATAGCGTTCCGATACCTCAGCAAGGAATCGTTCAAGACTCTGCACACCATATACGTCAAGCCCATATTGGAGTATGCAGCACCAGTTTGGAATCCACAGCTAGCCAAGCACGTAAGGAAATTAGAGAAAGTGCAAAGGTTTGCAACAAGACTAGTCCCGGAGCTAAGGGGGTATGTCCAATGAGGAGAGGTTAAGGGAAATTAACCTGACGACACTGGAGAACAGGAGGGATAGGGAGGGGGGGCATGATAACGACATATAAAATACTGAGAGGAATCTATAAGGTGGACAGAGACACGATGTTCCAGAGATGGGACACAGCAACAAGGGGTCACAATTGGAAGTTAAAGACTCAGATGAGTCACAGGAATGTTAAGAAGTATTTCTTCAGTCACAGAGTTGTCAGGAAATGGAATAGGCTGGGAAGTGATGCAGTGGAGACAGGATCCATACATAGCTTAAAGAAGAGGTATGATAGAGCTCAATGGAGCAGGGAGAGTGACCTAGTAGCGACCAGTGAAGAGGCGAGGCCAGGAGCTCTGAATCGACCCCTGCAACCACAACTAGGTGAGTACACACACACACACACACACACACACACCAAAAAATTACCAGTTCAAGGGACTTTTGACAAGTGCGTTTGACAAATGGTGACTAACACTCTTCTCTGCCCCCAAATCTTTCTTCTTCTACTGAGCCCCAAGAGATACCTTACCTTCTCTCAAGCCTCTTACAGTTACCTCTTGACTACATCTTGCCTTCCTACCTCATCTTTCCTCATGACACATTCCACCAAACATTCATTCAGTATAGCCTTGTAACCTTCCCTCTACCTAACTTATAACCTTCAACAAAACCTCTCACATTCTTTCCATCATCTCTCTCACATTCTTACCTCAGTTTCTCACAAGCCTCCTAACCCACAACCCTGAGCCACAGTCCTGATGATCCCTGATCACCATCCTTGCTAATCCAACCCTTAAAATTGGCGCAGGGAATGCCAAAGGTTGGCTACCCTTGGTGTAAACATACTTGAGTCAATTGTTAAGATACGATTTATCTTTCTGACCCTGTAATGTTCTATTTAGAAAAGTTAAATTTTGAGTACTTGGCCCAACTGACCACATTTTATTATGTTGTGCATAACCTTGGACTTTCTGAATACATTTTCAAGTATACAAAGAATGTATCATATAGAAATAAAAATTCAGCCCTCCACCTCTAACTATCTATCCAACACAGAAGCAATCACTCATAGTAACCACAGAAACCAAAGGGAAAGACAAGAATATAGTTAGTTAAAGGATATGAGACAAGGATCAGAGATTGATACACACATACACAACACATGGTTAACAAACGCTTTTAGATAAAGATTATACCAAAGGTTCAATCTCACGTCTTCCTCAACTCGCTCATATTTACTACAGCATCCATGAAGCTGGCTGCTGTGGTCCCTGCAGAAAGTAATGAATTACAGCACAATACCACTGATATAGGGGAAGGGTAAAGGCTTCATAAGTGAAAACCGACAAAGAATTACGGATGGGAGATACAGTTTGAAAGCAATTTTCCCATAAGGGTATCAAGCAGTGAGGGGGTAAAATGATTAACAGGTACGTAGGAAAGACACATAACGAACGACTGGAGTATCGAAAAGATGAAAAGCCTAACTGGAGATTTCAATGACTATATAACAGAATCACTAATGAAAGGAAAGCCCAAAATAATAATAACGTAGTAAATCTGAAGCGCAGTCTAAACAAAAAAATGTATTGCATCGTGTCAGTATAGATTGTGAAATCAAATGATGTTATTTGCTCCCGTCCAGACATTGGTTAATGTAAGCGAAAACACAAAATGCAAACTCTAGATCAGTGTCGGAAACTTGTTGGTCTCGGGACATTGTTTATTCCACATTTTGTACGTAAAAGGGGCTTCGTGTCATTCGATTTTTTCGGTATAGTTGAAATTCAGTTTGTAAACTAATCTAGACTAGTTTAAACTATTTGACAAAAAAAAAAAAAAAACTAATGTAACACAGTTTAATATAGCATGACCTAACTTTGTATAATTAACATAACTTACCCTAACCTAACTTAGCATAACATAACATAACCTAACTTAGCATAACATAACCTAACCTAAATAGAACATATAAAAAAACCTGCTTAAATTAAATAATAAATATATATTATAAGTATATAATAAATATATAAAATAAGTATAAATGTATACAAGTACATAAAATAAAACAACAACGTTGATTTTTAGGACAAAACAGCAACGCTTGTTTATTAAGAGAAAACAACAACGCTGGTTTAAGACAAAACAACAACGCTGGTTTAAGACAAAACAACAAAGCTGGTTTAAGACAAAACAACAACGCTGGTTTATGACAAAACAAGAACGCTGGTTTTAAGAGGACAGAACTGTGCTCTGAGACTTCTCTAAAGACACTGAAACAAGCTTGTAAATTTTTGCATATAACATGTGAGAGTTTTTGACTTGATTGAACTTGTAGACGAGTAAGACATGATAAGTAGTAGTTGGTAAACTTTATTGTCGAAAGGTTTCGCTTTCTCCGGAGGTTTCTTCAGTAGAGAGTAGAGGTGACTGAAAGTTGGAGAAAGCAGCAGCAGTGGAGTGGTAGAGGGGCGGGGCTGTGTACTGGTAATATAATGACTGACTTAATAATTTACCCCGTTATTTATAAAAGGTTTTCTGAAAGCGAAATATATCACATTTTTTTATTTATGATTACCAGTTATTTTGGGGAGAGAGAGAGAGAGAGAGAGAGAGAGAGAGAGAGAGAGAAGAGAGAGAGAGAGAGAGACAGACAGACAGACAGACAGACAGACAGACAGACAGACAAACAGACAGTGAGACAGAGAGATGGCTCCAACTTTATCCTATTCCCTATTTGTATGTCTCATAACAATAAAAAGGCTTTCAAATGAGCTGATGTAGGTAACAGCTCTCAGCTTGTGAATAAAGTTATGAACCTTAATCTAACCTTGTTAAACCCTCTGTAAGAGAGAGAGAGAGAGAGAAAGTGTGTGTGTGTGTGTGTTAGGGGGAAACGAGTGGAGGGAATAGCT
This sequence comes from Cherax destructor, assembly GCA_009830355.1. Taxonomy (NCBI): domain Eukaryota; kingdom Metazoa; phylum Arthropoda; class Malacostraca; order Decapoda; family Parastacidae; genus Cherax; species Cherax destructor. The sequence goes on from WNWK01003628.1 coordinate 66,832, forward strand.
TTCTTTCTCGTTTGCTACACCTTTTTCTTAATATTTCAGGTGTTTCTTGATACCATCATCAGTGTGAGTCAGCAGGGTGACCTCTTCAACCTCAATGGATATGTTTTTAAAGTTTTATACGAGTGTATTACACCTATCATACTTTATTTACTTTCTATCCTTTCCTCTCTATCTAACGCTCGACGTTTTCTCACGCTATTTGATTATAATAATAATAATCGACGTTTTCTCAAGCACAGCTCTGCTACACTACTCACATTCTGATTAACAACAACAACAACAACAATAATAATAATAATAATAATAATAATACAAATATTTGTTTTTCATCAAACCGGCTATATCCCAAAGAGGAAGGGTGACCTAAAAAGAAAAACGAAAGTTTCTCTTTTTTAAGTTTAGTAATGTACACAGGAGAAGGGGTTACTAGCCCCTTGCTCCCGGCATTTTAGTCGACTCTTACGACACGCATTGGCTTACGGAGGAGGAATTCTGTTTCACTTCCCCGTGGAGATAAGAGGAAATAAACAAGAACAAGAACTAGTAAGAAATTTGAAGAAAACCCAGAGGGCTGTGTGTATATATATATACTTGTACATGAATGTGTAGTGTGACCTAATTGTAAGTAGAAGTAGTAAGACATACCTAAAATCTTGCATGTTTATGAGACAGAAAAGACACCAGCAATTCTACCATCATGTAAAACAATTACAGGTTTCCGTTTTACACTCACTTGGCAGGACGGTAGTACCTCCCTGGGTGGTTGTTGTCTACCCACCTACTACCACAGGACGGTAGTACCTCCCTGGGTGGTTGTTGTCTACCAACCTACTACCACAGGACGGTAGTACCTCCCTGGGTGGTTGTTGTCTACCCACCTACTACCACAGGACGGTAGTACCTCCCTGGGTGGTTGTTGTCTACCAACCTACTACCACAGGACGGTAGTACCTCCCTGGGTGGTTGTTGTCTACCCACCTACTACCACAGGACGGTAGTACCTCCCTGGGTGGTTGTTGTCTACCAACCTACTACCACAGGACGGTAGTACCTCTCTGGGTGGTTGCTGTCTACCAACCTACTACCACAGGACGGTAGTACCTCCCTGGGTGGTTGCTGTCTACCAACCTACTACCACAGGACGGTAGTACCTCCCTGGGTGGTTGTTGTCTACCAACCTACTACCAAAGGACGGTAGTACCTCCCCGGGTGGTTGCTGTCTACCAACCTACTACCACAGGACGGTAGTACCTCCTGGGTGGTTGCTGTCTACCAACCTACTACCAAAGGACGGTAGTACCTCCCTGGGTGGTTGCTGTCTACCAACCTACTACCACAGGACGGTAGTACCTCCCCGGGTGGTTGCTGTCTACCAACCTACAACCACAGGACGGTAGTACCTCCTGGGTGGTTGCTGTCTACCAACCTACTACCACAGGACGGTAGTACCTCCCTGGGTGGTTGCTGTCTACCAACCTACTACCACAGGACGGTAGTACCTCCTGGGTGGTTGCTGTCTACCAACTTACTACCACAGGACGGTAGTACCTCCCTGGATGGTTGCTGTCTACCAACCTACTACCACAGGACGGTAGTACCTTCCTGGGTGGTTGCTGTCTACCAACCTACTACCACAGGACGGTAGTACCTCCCTGGGTGGTTGCTGTCTACCAACCTACAACCACAGGACGGTAGTACCTCCCTGGGTGGTTGCTGTCTACCAACCTACAACCACAGGACGGTAGTACCTCCCTGGATGGTTGCTGTCTACCAACCTACTACCACAGGACGGTAGTACCTCCCTGGGTGGTTGCTGTCTACCAACTTACTACCACAGGACGGTAGTACCTCCCTGGATGGTTGCTGTCTACCAACCTACAACCACAGGACGGTAGTACCTCCCTGGGTGGTTGCTGTCTACCAACGTACTACCACAGGACGGTAGTACCTCCCTGGGTGGTTGCTGTCTACCAACTTACTACCACAGGACGGTAGTACCTCCATGGGTGGTTGCTGTCTACCAACCTAATACCACAGGACGTAGTACCTCCCTGGGTGGTTGCTGTCTACCAACCTACTACCACAGGACGGTAGTACCTCCTGGATGGTTGCTGTCTACCAACCTACTACCATAGGACGGTAGTACCTCCCTGGGTGGTTGCTGTCTACCAACTTACTACCACAGGACGGTAGTACCTCCCTGGGTGGTTGCTGTCTACCAACCTACTACCACAAGACGGTAGTACCTCCCTGGGTGGTTGCTGTCTACCAACCTACTACCACAGGACGGTATTACCTTCCTGGGTGGTTGCTGTCTACCAACCTACAACCACAGGACGGTAGTACCTCCCTGGGTGGTTGCTGTCTACCAACCTACTACCACAGGACGGTAGTACCTTCCTGGGTGGTTGCTGTCTACCAACCTACTACCACAGGACGGTAGTACCTCCCTGGGTGGTTGCTGTCTACCAACCTACTACCACAGGACGGTAGTACCTTCCTGGGTGGTTGCTGTATACCAACCTACAACCACAGGACGGTAGTACCTTCCTGGGTGGTTGCTGTCTACCAACCTACTACCACAGGACGGTAGTACCTCCCTGGGTGGTTGCTGTCTACCAACCTACTACCACAGGACGGTAGTACCTCCCTGGGTGGTTGCTGTCTACCAACCTACTACCACAGGACGGTAGTACCTTCCTGGGTGGTTGCTGTCTACCAACCTACTACCACAGGACGGTAGTACCTCCCTGGGTGGTTGCTGTCTACCAACCTACTACCACAGGACGGTAGTACCTTCCTGGGTGGTTGCTGTCTACCAACTTACTACCACAGGACGGTAGTACCTCCCTGGGTGGTTGCTGTCTACCAACCTACTACCACAGGACGGTAGTACCTTCCTGGGTGGTTGCTGTCTACCAACTTACTACCACAGGACGGTAGTACCTTCCTGGGTGGTTGCTGTCTACCAACTTACTACCACAGGACGGTAGTACCTTCCTGGGTGGTTGCTGTCTACCAACTTACTACCACAGGACGGTAGTACCTCCCTGGGTGGTTGCTGTCTACCAACCTACTACCACAGGACGGTAGTACCTCCATGGGTGGTTGCTGTCTACCAACCTACTACCACAGGACGGTAGTACCTTCCTGGGTGGTTGCTGTCTACCAACTTACTACCACAGGACGGTAGTACCTTCCTGGGTGGTTGCTGTCTACCAACTTACTACCTATTAATAATAATAATTTATAATTCTAACAATTATTATTATATTTACGAATGAGTGTTAAACCCACAGGGGTCATACTGATCCAGGAAAATTAGAGGCAATCAGATTCGATGCAAGAAAAGGGAGGACAGGTCTACTGCCTTGGATCAAGAACCCCACACCAGCATCAAAGAACCTATCTCGAGGAGGTGAGTCTGTTAAAAATAATGCTATATATACGTTCAGAAAACAGCTTGAACAGACAAATAATTGAAATACAGGTTAAAAGAGATCAATTCATTTCGGCTTCAGACAGAGACCATCTTCAACAGATAATTGTTTATGACATTTTATATCAGTCCTCCACAACATTGGTTCCCAATATTTTCTGGTATGAAAAACCTTTTTTTTTAACCTCGTAAATTTCGTGGACGCCCACATAGTGAGTCATAATTTTAGGCTTCGTTAATTGAGATGGTAATGGCGGAAACTATAAGGAAGTCATTAACGCTTCGCTCACTGTTAAATGAGCGTAGACATATCTGTTCTAGGCTTCCAAACCTCCCTTCATAGTCTTACCTCAGCAGTGACATTTGTCGACCGTTTGTGGCAACGAAGGCTGAGTGAGTTATGCCATACCGGGAGTGAACGAGTGTGCACCCATTACCAGTCAAGGATAATGGGTTTCACACCCATCTGTCCCCGGTATGACAGCCACACCACACCCTCATTACCTCAGGCTGTCTCCTAGCCACAACAGCTAGGCCCCCTTCCTCCCATTGGCTCAACGTGTACTAATTCCCTGCAGGAAGCCAACTCTAAAGCTGTTGTAGCTGATGAACCTTTAATGGATTACTTGAAGATATCCACATTGTCCTACCGACGTCTCCCATCTCAGACTGACAGATATCAACACTATGTAACCCATACTGTGTGATGGAAAGTGATAGAGAAGCATAACTAGTTTGATCCCATATATAACTATCATATAGAATACAGCGGCTTCACAGGGGTCCACGACCCACTGGATGAGAACCACTGCATAAGATGCCCCGTGAAGTAAACTTTGGAATTATTATATTCACAGGGAAGCGTTATATCCACAGGGGAATGGTAGATAACCAAAGAGAATTCAATTCCTTGAATTAAGAGCCTTGTTACTATGGTCAAAGCATTTCTATAGAATTAATAAAGGTCGAAACTGAATCTGGTTAGTCTAGTTTAAATATAATAAATTCAAATATCATTTTTTTTATCAAAATTTCGGGTCTGTTTCCAGGGACCTTTAACCCCATTTTGGATGCTTTAAACCCCTTAATATCCAATTTGGGATCTTTAACCCATTAATTTCCGGTTCTACAGCCAAGAAATAACTGAAGTTGATCAGCTAAAAGTGACCCTAATCAAATTTATTGTAAATGTAAAACTTGCGATTTTGGCTTAAATAGCAACGCTCTTCTTGCCATATAAGACAAGCGAAAATTTGTGTATGCAATAATTTCGCAAAAATCATTCTGAACATAACGAAAAAAATATATTTCATTGTGTTTGTTTATTATTAAATTATTGTAAACTTATCTAAACTATATTTAACTGGATTAGGCTAAATTAAATTACGCTTGTTATAATAAGGTTAGGTAAGTTTTCTAAGGTTCTTTTGGTACAAAATCATTATTTTTTGCATTAACATAAACGAATAAAAATATATCTTTAAACGTATAAGAGAAAATTTTAGAAAGGACTTAATTTTAAATGTATTCTTGCTAATTGACCAGTTTTACCTATTCGGCACGACATATATATATATATATATATATATATATATATATATATACTATTTTTTAACAACACTACATTTTCCTACTCATGCTTATTATATTATAAACTGCTATTTTTTTTTCAAAAGCAAACTATCTATTTATTACCATTACGCCAAAAAAAAGAGGGTCAACTGTTATCAGCTGGTACAGGAATCTCGCCAGAACGGTTCACTTTATCTTAGGTAAATTTCACGTTTTGTTGAGAACTTGGCTCTTTGTTTGCACAGGAGAGGGCGTTCTCCAGCGTGACGCACAACACCAGTTTAAAGCCGGATATGAATCCACTTGCCTCACGAACCCCAACAAGAAATCCCCTCTGACCGAGAAACGACCAGCTGCATGTTGTTGAACTTCTAGTGATACAATAACACGTTGAACAAGCGTTTATAACGTTCAGACACTTGTGAAGGCTATTTAAGAGGAGGATTTGCTTAGAATAGCAAAAGGCAATGAATGGTGGTGGCGGAAGTGGTAGTGACTGTGGTGGTGTTTGACGGTGATTGTGATGGTAATGGTTGTGGTGGGGGATGATGTGCCTGTTGCTTCTAATGCTGGTGGTGCTGCTTCAGTTTCAGGTTCTTATAGTGTTTAATGTTGCTACTGCTGTTGCTCCTAATAGTGCTGCTGCAACATGTGGGGCTACTGGTGCTAATGCTGCTTTTTCTGCCGTCTCACCTAAGCCCATCCTCCTCTACCTCAATGCACGCAAAAAAATAATAGTGTAGAGTGCGGCATAAGTTTTTAATGCGGTTAAATATCAGCACAGAGGGAGTCAAAAGTTATTTGCACAGAGAAACTAATATCCCAGAGGTCGCTATCCCAAAATGAAACAGCACTAAGTTTGAAGCCATTCAGAATTTGTATTTTTAAATTAAAAGTTTGAAGCAGATCGGATGATGCATTCAAATATTATATTACATAATGCATTAAATATTATACAACACGATGCATCAAATATATTGCATGATACATTTAAATATTATATTGCATAAACACCAGCATTTAAGGTTTGAAGTTGACCGGAAGAGTTATTCTCCAGTTAATGCACGGAAGCCAATTTCTTTAACAAAATTTGTGTAGCGCTGTATGACCCTAATGGGTTTAGCACTTCTTTTTTATTATAATAACAATTTAATAAAATTGACAAATTAGAACTTTCCCACTCCAAAATCTACAAAGCTTCCTCTCAGAATACACACGCACCAATGCTCATCAGGTTCCTTGACGCTGGTGAGGGGCTCTTGATCTAGGTAATTGGATCTGTGCTCCAGTTCCCTGAATTAAGCCTGAATACCTTCCATCCAAACCACAGGCGCTGAATAATCCTACGGGTTTAGCGCTTACCCATGATTATAATAATCCAATTACGACACTGAACCAGCACTTCAAGTTAATTCAGAGTTAGAAAACAGGCAGATTTATCCCCACACAGCTTCAACCTAAGATCATGTGATGATAGAATTACAGACCACATGTTAGGTAAAAGAACAGATGTGCAACTGATGTGACATTTTATTGTGGCAACTTTTCACTCTCCCTACAGGTTTAGCGTTCCACCATGATAATAACATTTCTTCAAGACTCAGCTCATTTGTAATCAAAAGTACTGCTCTTCTACCCACTTGTTCCTCTCATGTCTCCTTATGCAGTATCCCCTGGGGAATATTACATAATCATAAGTTACATTGGCTTCTGTAAATTTGATGAGGGACATTTTCACTTCATTCCTGGGTCTTATTTGGAACTGTGTGTTTATATACCTTAATTAACATTCATTACTAACCATCATATGTCTGTTTTAAGGCAGGGTGGATTTCCTGAGGGGTTGACGAGTCATGTAGGGGAGACGGGGGGTGTTTAATGGGGAGAGAAAGGAAAGTCCAAGAGTGATAAAGGTGTCAGGTAGACCCGTACGTATGTTAGGTCATAACACCAACAGATATGAGGAGATAAATTAGACACATATGCAACACTTGGGTATCTTTAATGAGGAAACGTTTCGCCACAGTGGCCACTTTGTGGCGAAACGTTTCCTCATTAAAGATACCCAAGTGTTGCAAGTGTGTCTAATTTATCAACTTGCCGGTTCTCTGAACTATTCATCTACAGATATGAGGAGAAAGTTGTTTGTCTTGTTTTGTAAATATCGTTTGTTCCGTGCCACTTTTAGGGAAACAACGGTACCTTCAGGATCTTCCTGGAGGGTGACGGAGGGATGTTCGACATCACGCCTCCTGAAAGAGTCAACTTCGTTGCTGGTGGTCGTGCTAGTAGTACCAGAGAAGGTTGGTGGTCGTGCTAGTAGTACCAGAGAAGGCTGGTGGTCGTGCTAGTAGTACCAGAGAAGGCTGGTGGTCGTGATAGTAGTACCAGAGAAGGCTGGTGGTCGTACTAGTAGTACCAGAGAAGGCTGGTGGTCGTGCTAGTAGTACCAGAGAAGGCTGGTGGTCGTGCTAGTAGTACCAAAGAAGGCTGGTGGTCGTGCTAGTAGTACCAGAGAAGGCTGGTGGTCGTGCTAGTAGTACCAGAGAAGGCTGGTGGTCGTGCTAGTAGTAGCAGAGAAGGCTGGTGGTCGTGCTAGTAGTAGCAGAGAAGGCTGGTGGTCGTGCTAGTAGTACAAGAGAATGCTGGTGGTCGTGCTAGTAGTACAAGAGAAGGCTGGTGGTCGTGCTAGTAGTACCAGAGAAGGCTGGTGGTCGTGCTAGTAGTACCAGAGAAGACTGGTGGTCGTGCTAGTAGTAGCAGAGAAAGCTGGTGGTCGTGCTAGTAGTAGCAGAGAAGGCTGGTGGTCGTGCTAGTAGTAGCAGAGAAGGCTGGTGGTCGTGCTAGTAGTACCAGAGAAGGCTGGTGGTCGTGCTAGTAGTACCAGAGAAGGCTGGTGGTCGTGATAGTAGTACCAGAGAAGGCTGTTGGTCGTGCTAGTAGTAGCAGAGAATTCTGGTGGTCGTGCTAGTAGTAGCAGAGAAGGCTGGTGGTCGTGCTAGTAGTACCAGAGAAGGCTGGTGGTCGTGCTAGTAGTACAAGAGAATGCTAGTGGTCGTGCTAGTAGTACAAGAGAAGGCTGGTGGTCGTGCTAGTAGTACCAGAGAAGGCTGGTGGTCGTGCTAGTAGTAGCAGAGAAGGCTGGTGGTCGTGCTAGTAGTAGCAGAGAAGGCTGGTGGTCGTGCTAGTAGTACCAGAGAAGGCTGGTGGTCGTGCTAGTAGTACCAGAGAATGCTGGTGGTCGTGCTAGTAGTACAAGAGAAGGCTGGTGGTCGTGCTAGTAGTACCAGAGAATGCTGGTGGTCGGGCTAGTAGTACCAGAGAAGGCTGGTGGTCGTGCTAGTAGTACAAGAGAAGGCTGGTGGTCGTGCTAGTAGTACCAGAGAAGGCTTGTGGTCGTGCTAGTAGTACCAGAAAAGGCTGGTGGTCGTGCTAGTAGTACCAGAGAAGGCTGGTGGTCGTGCTAGTAGTACCAGAGAATGCTGGTGGTCGTGCTAGTAGTACCAGAGAAGGCTGGTGGTCGTGCTAGTAGTAATAGAGAAGGCTGGTGGTCGTGATAGTAGTAATAGAGAAGGCTGGTGGTCGTGATAGTAGTAATAGAGAAGGCTGGTGGTCGTGCTAGTAGTACCAGAGAATGCTGGTGGTCGTGCTAGTAGTACCAGATAAAGCTGGTGGTCGTGCTAGTAGTAATAGAGAAGGCTGGTGGTCGTGATAGTAGTAATAGAGAAGGCTGGTGGTCGTGCTAGTAGTAATAGAGAAGGCTGGTGGTCGTGCTAGTAGTAATAGAGAAGGCTGGTGGTCGTGCTAGTAGTAATAGAGAAGGCTGGTGGTCGTGCTAGTAGTAATAGAGAAGGCTGGTGGTCGTGCTAGTAGTACCAGAGAATGCGGGTGGTCGTGCTAGTAGTACCAGAGAAGGCTGGGACAATATTGACTTAATTTGCACGAAATGCTCTGCATAACAAGCGGCTTTCTATATAGTAGTATGTCATTGATGTCAGCTAGGACTGTATACCTTGTACATGTACTTGTAGAAATAAAATTATTATTGTTATTATTGTACTGTAAAACAGTATGCAGTATTACGCCTGCAGCAGCCTCATACATCTCGTGTTTACCTTGTCTCTTGATAGAATCATTTCCCCTTTGCTTGATTTAATCTCATGTTGTTTTGTTCATCATGGCCCCTGGGCGTACAAAATCCACTGCTATTGTTGCCATAGATGAAGAAGCAAGAGAAAAGGAAACTGCAGGAGAAGAAAAAGAAGAACCCCTAAGAAAAATTCACAGGGAAGGGTTTAGCAGAAGCTTTTGCAGACCTCTAAAAGCTCCTCAGAAAGTTTGAAAAGGTTTGAAAACATGGATCCCAACACCGAAAGTTTTTCATTAATGGAAATGAATGTTCATTTTTGCATTATCTCCTTACAATCAAATCTTTGATGAAAAAAGAAGCAATTGCCTATAGTATCCAGTACAGTAAGATGCTGTACAATTTTCTAGCCTAGGAGCAATAGGCTATACCATCGAGGTTTGTTTAAGTACGCTCTATAACGTTCGCACAACGACGAAATCGTCTAATGACGCATTTCTCATAATGTATCCCCGTCGTTAAGCGACGCATGACGGAATATATATATGGAGTCCGTCAAGTACTCCAGTTCAGCTACGGAATCTTCAATGGTTTCGTTCCACCATACCTGGAGTTACTATTATTTGAGAATTGCTATCTCTCAGGCGAGCTTATCCAATGCACAGGAGAAATGGAATTTTTATGAAGCTGTCTTTATCAACCCAGAGCGGTGGCATGAGAAATTATACATAGGAGGCAGAGGAAAGTGAAGAGAGGGGAGCCGGAAGAGGAATTTAGGTGCCAGAATACATCTAGTTACATATTCATTAGTGATAACAATGCAGTTATTTTATATTTAAGAATATATAATGGCGATAGCCTAGTGATAATTTTTTATATGACAATTGCCTACCTGGCACCACCAGTGGGCTTCTTCTAGTCTAAATGATGGTTATATATGTATATATACGAGTATTTGAGTATATATAATTACAGAGAGGGAGGGGGAGCAAGGAGAGAGGAAGGAGAGAGATGGAAGAGAAAGAGTAGAGAGAGGAAGGGAAGAGTAGGAAGAGGGAGGAAAGAGTAGGGAGAGGGAGGGAAGAGTAGGGAGAGGGAGGGAAGAGTAGGGAGAGAAGGGTAGGGAGAGGGAGGGAAGAGTAGGGAGAGAAGAGTAGGGAGAGAAGAGTAGGGAGAGGGAAGAAGGCAACATGAAATTTCAACAAAAATATACCGACATTCATCAAAAATCGCTAAACCCTCAGGAGATATATGACCCGTAGGGATCATATATATCCGGGTAGAATGCTAGGCAATCAGGCTCGATCCAAGGAAGTGGAGGTCAAGTTTAATTCCAATGATCAAGATCCCAAACCTCACCGAGGTCAAGGAACCTCTCTTGAAGGGTCTTACTCCCCTCACTGACCCCCCCCGTCCCTTCACCGCTATATTTACACTCCCCTTCACACCTTCGATGGGGATATCTTCATAAAAACTCCGTTTCACCTGTGTATGGGTAGACTATCATGAAAGATGATAATTCCCAAGTGATAGTAACTCCAGTTCTGCTGAAACGATGCCTTTATATCCACCGTAACTAATGAACTCTTTTTTTTTTTATTTCACCACGACTGTCTGTTCCATTTTCCAAGCTATGTAATATAAATGTTTTTGTAATCTTCATTGCTCTATTTCTGAGGCTGATAGAACATGTCAGGGAACACATAACATTCGTTCACTGTGTAACTCATGGAAAATGGGGTAGCAGCACACTGCTGACTTATCAAATTTTGTTTAATGAAAAAAAAACACTTCCCTCACTACTTTCCTCGCCTGCCATCACTTGTTGACCTCGTGTGAGAGACTAATAACAGGTCCATAACAACGTAGTACAACATTCTTGAGGCGTCGACCGTCTCCCACGAGGACCAAGAGGAATTTTCTCTCTGAATTGAGGTTAGGATGCCCAGATCCTGACGGACTCGGTGTTGACGTTCTCTCTCTCTCGCTCTTTAGCTCTCTCTCTCTCGCTCTCTAGCTCTCTCTCTCTCTCTCGCTCTCTAGCTCTCTCTCTCTCGCTCTCTAATCGTCACTGGTCTGGTCTTAAGGAATACTGCAATCATTTACACTCATCAAAATGACTGAAGTAAATTGCAAGGTATAAGCGCTATACAAAACAAATATATTACATAGCCCGGAGAATGCATCAGAAAGCTGTCATGAAAACAAATTTTCCTTTCCTTTGGCCGTTTGAGTATTTCCTTCACCTACTACACCTTTTTTGAAATGTAATGCTTTCTTTAATACAGAGAACATGAGTCTTCAAGTCAGGTTGTGAATCTTGGAAGCCGACCACTTCACTGAGATGTTGGAACAAGAAGATGGGAGCCCATGTGTCTCAGAGATGCTGGATCAAGAAGGTGGCAGACCATGGGTCTCAGAGATGCTGGATCAAGAAGGTGGCAGACCATGGGTCTCAGAGATGCTGGATCAAGAAGGTGGCAGACCATGGGTCTCAGAGATGCTGGAACAAGAAGATGGGAGCCCATGTGTCTCAGAGATGCTGGATCAAGAAGGTGGCAGACCATGGGTCTCAGAGATGCTGGATCAAGAAGGTGGCAGCCCATGGGTCTCATGGAACCCATTTTCTCGAGGAAGTCTGTAGCATCTTTACCCAGAAGCCAAGGGTCTTCGATCCTACTGGGAGAAAGTGATATTGATGGTCCACTTATTATAATTAAGGGAAAGCGCTAAGCCCAGTGGGGTCACAGTGCAATAGGAAGTGGGAGGCAATCAGGTTCGTTACAAGGAAGAGGAACATAAGTCCACTTGTCTGAATCAAGAGCCCATCACCAGCATAAAGGCATGACGGAGGGGGACTGATGGCTTAGGTCCCCATACTTCTCTTAGTTTCTGTGCTTCGGCATGCTTAGCAGCACTACCACGTTAACCAACACAGAATGGATGGGTATCTTTGTTGCAGAAATGTTTTGCCTGCACATTAGGCTTTTTCAAGTCACATACAGAGGTGACTAACGTCCTGGAGACAGATGAAGAGTGGAAATTTTGAGATGTTCATTCCCTCAGCCTTGATATAAATTGCTCAGTTCCATACCGTTCATCAGTAAAATGGATATAGGGGTCAGCCTGAGTAACAATATTGGTGGTTAGTAGTATTACCTATTGGATAAAAAGGCAAAATGCCGACAAGTAGGATAATATAAAGACGCAGCAGTAGAGGGCATTGTGTAAACAGCGTATCGCCTAAAACTGCCCTGAGAATGGTCAGGATTACCTGGATTGCGAGGAAACTGAGGCAGTGTCAGCCGGGCGCTGAACTGAGGCGAGGCGTCTGATGTGGCTGACGTCTGACATACCCAAGCAGTCAAAAAAAAAAAAAAATAGCAGGAGATTATATTTGTCTCTAAAGTGGCTAATTTATTTTAAAAATCACATCTATTCCATGGACGGTAGCGAAAGAGCATATCGTTACACAAATCTGTTAAACATATTCATCTGTTAATGATTCTGAGGACCTTGATTCTGAGGACCTTGATTCTGAGGACCTTCATAACTGAGGAACCTACCTATAATTCCTCGTTCACTATATAGAAATTCGATACAACAACAAAAGTTAAGTTTTAGAGATGGATTCAGACTTTCCAAAGGCAAGAAGAGAAAATAATTTTCCTAGATAAAGTGTACTAATGAATAGTAATGTAACAATAATAGTGAAAGATCTCGCAAAACAAAACGTAAATTGAACCGATATTTTAAGAGACCATGAAGCTAATGGGGGTAATTAGCTTATTAGCCGACCCAGCACGACACGCTCGACAACACACGGATAAAAATAACTGAGACTTGGTCTTTACCGCGAGGAATTTACATGTACAGATATATACCAAGAAGTATATATCCGTGAATGCAAACCATGAAGTATACATCTCATGGAGATTATTTCTAATTAATCGATTAAGTAATTCTTGAGTGAACTGTGGAATTATTGACCCACGTCCAGTCGATGGCTTTATTCCTAACAACCTAACTGATAATGCTTGTATGGACGTCTCAGAATGTTTCACCCACGTACATTTTGTCACAAATATTTACTTTGTTGAAGATGTTCGTTACTGGTGATGTCCTTAATTATATTGGAGGCAGTGTGGCTACTCGGAATTTGGTGTTGGAGAGAATGTTAGTGACGTGTTTGACAATGAAGGAGCGAGGGAGGACTGTGTTTCTTGTTTCGGTAGTTTCTGGTCCTTCAACTCACCAGAGTTGAAGATTCGTGCGCAGAATCTCCAATTCGTGTTGGAAGAAATTCACTGCCGCAGATACGGAGAAGAGCACGTAGAAAAAAGCTTATGATGACACTGCGTTTTGGTGTTGTGTTATGGTGTGAGTAAAAGTGGAGAAAATCTTCTTATAGTGAGTTCGCGGTAGACTATAAAACGAAGCTCATGGTCAGCTTTGTAAAGTAGCACATCAAAGAAAGCAAAAGTTCCATCGACTTCTTCGAGTCTCAGTTGGACTGAAGGTTCGACTTGGTTGAGCTCCTCTTGAAGTGCAGGGACGTCCAATCGTCAGGATGATGAATGAGACATTTGTGCAATACTTGGGTATCTGATCTTCAATCATTCTTCTCTGTATCGGACTGATGAAGCCACTGGTTAGCGAAACGTTCCCACAGTGATTGGTCCGGTAGAAGATATTGTTGACTCTGTGCCTGTGGTGGTGGGTGAGGTGGAGGTGCATAGGGAGGAAGGTAATGGGGATATGGAATGTGTGGAAGTATCCCGTAAGCAACGTGCTCGGCTTCGAGACGTTGCATGGAGAACACACGCAGGCCGAAAGTCCGTTGAAAAGTATAATTTTCAAAAGAGAAACACGTAAAATCAACACCGTTGATTTTACGCTGCTGGTACTTGAAAACCCGAAACTCTCTCTCTCCCTCATCAATTTGGTTTTCACAAGGATCATTCTACCATTGACCCCTTAATCCGATGGATACGTACATTCGCAATGCCTTCCCTAATAATCAGTTTGCAATAAGTCTTTTTTTTTATCTCGAAAAATCTGGTCCAGTTGTTAGCAAACTCGAGTTTCAGGACTCGCCAGCCATAAGTTCGAGTCTAACCCGTTCTGTGAGTTACCTTCTCAGATATCTGTCCAGCATATTTTAAAAACTCCAATTCGTGATCTCACAACTGTTCAGCTCACCTGGGTATAGTGTCGAGGAGTCGTGGTTTGCAAGATGAACAATACTAGTGATGAACAATACTAGTAATCTTTATCTGACAACATTCCAGGTGGTGATTAAGACACATGTGAAGCAGTTGGGTATCTTTATTGTTGAAATGTTTCGCCTAAACAGTAGGCTTCTTCAGTCAAATACAGAGACGATAGGTGTAGTAGTAAAATTAATATGATGTATTCAGTCCATCATCCTTGGAGAAATAGAATTTGAGGTGGTCAGTCCCTCAGCCTGGAGAAGAATCTAGACCATATCGTTTTCATGGACTGATTACATCATCTTCATTTCACTACTACACCTGCTGCCTCTGTATTTGACTGAAGAAGTCTACTATGTGGGCGAAACGTTTCATCAATAATGATACACAACTGTTGCACATGTGTCTTGATCACAACATTGATGGTGAGTAATTACAATCTATGTAGGTACTAGGCATTATTACCGGCAACTTTATTGACAATGACACAGGTATTACGGACGCTTTGTTAGGTACATCCTCTCGATGTTCTAAATCATGTACGAGAGTTATCAAAGTTTACATAATGCACATACATTTCTAGATAAATATACAACGAAATCTTATGTAGATAACTTGATAGAAGAAAGGGGTGGTATAATATACTGCATGACTCACGCCACTTGTATGGGAGAAATGTTTAATGCCCCAATATTCACTCTACACACATAAGAACGTAAGAACACTGCAGCAGGCCTACTGACCCAGGTGGTCAGTAGTTCTGTCTACTCACAATTTCTTTTTACTGTTCTCTCGTATCCCAGTGTTTCTCCTCATTCTTACAATCGATCTTATGATCTAACCGGAAAAATAATTTTGTGGGCGGAAGACTGAGAGCCTGTGTGGACATATCCTAGTAGTGATGACTTTTAAGAAAGCTAATTATAGTACATTTGGAAGCGGTTATTACAAGCATGTAGCTACATTTTCTAAATCTCAATTAAGTATTAGAAATAACAATTTCAGAGTTGGCACACGCATACGTGTGTAGGAACAAGTAATTGGTGTAATAAAATGAAAGTGGTAAGATGTATTTCACAATCATCCTTTGTTGGTGATGGAGGGAGACGGGGGGGGGGGGGAAGGTGATAATAATAAGTTTTCGAGTACGAGAAATTATTTTTTAATCAATTTCTGGGAACGTCAAACCCTGAAGTGAAAAGATATTTCCGTCATAATCACAGTTTTATACTACGACGCTACTTTGTGGTGATTCTCCGTTTTTAAAAATGGGATGGAATGCCTAGCATTTTTTTTTTAACATGGGTGGACCAGTAACCCATTGGAAGGTCTCTGTCAAATAACCAAAAGTTTAACTGAGCGGGTCTTCATATGGCTTTAGAACCGCGCCAGGAGAAATCGTTCCATTTTTCATTATAAACAATATATCAAGCATGTTTTCCAATAGTTCTAGATTTTCTCCTCTTTACGAGTACCTGTCGGAGAACACAAGTACTTTCACTGGGTTACGTGAGAGTGCGGTAACTACAACAGCACACGTCCCAACACTCGTCAGTGGAAGGGGGAAGGAACACTTAACTTTCACTCTGTGGTCGTGTGTTGTGTGAAACACAACGACCAGGTGACCAGACTGTCTCAACACCCACAATCCCCAAGTGCAAAATAACGTGTATCGCACTGAAGGATCCACGTTACATACCCCCGTGTCAGTCTGATATAAAAAAAAGGCAAAACATTTGTATTAACGTGATGAGAACTCCGTATCAAGATGCCAAATGAATACTTACATACTGGGAACATATGAAATACATGAGACAGTCGGACAGGTTTGCTAGACTCACACCAGTAACTTACACAAGGATCTGAGTCTGTCTCTTACCCCTGATGACAGTATTTAAGACTCCATCTCATGCTTCAGCTTCATAACATTCCAGACCATGGAGTTGAACTCTTCTCCAGGCTGAGGGACTGACCACCTTGTTCCAGACCACTGAGCTGAACTCTTCTCCAGGCTGAGGGACTGACCACCTTGTTCCAGACCATTGAGTTGAACTCTTCTCCAAGCTGAGGGACAGAACACCTCAAATTATTTCTTCAAGGCTGATGGACTGATTACATCTTTACGTCGTCACTACTCCTGCTGCCTACAATACATTTCTCCTCTGTATTTTACTGATGGAGCCTACCGCATAGGCGAAACGTTTCAACAATAAAAATACCCAATTGTTACACATGTCTCACTCACCTACCCTGATGTTTACTATACTGGAGCCATCAACTCACAAGTTTGACACCTGGACACGGTGTCCTACCCTGGAGGTTCACTATATTCGTACCATCAACTCACAAGTTTGACACCTGGACACGGTGTCCTATCCTCGAGGTTCTCTATATTCGTACCATCAACTCACAAGTTTGATACCTGGACACGGTGTCCTACCCTCGAGGTTTACTATATTCGTACCAGCAACTCACAAGTTTGACACCTGGACACGGTGTCCTACCCTCGAGGTTCACTATATTCGTACCATCAACTCACAAGTTTGACACCTGGACACGGTGTCCTATCCTCGAGGTTTACTATATTCGTACCATCAACTCACAAGTTTGACACCTGGACACGGTGTCCTACCCTCGAGGTTCACTATATTCGTACCAGCAACTCACAAGTTTGACACCTGGACACGGTGTCCTACCCTCGAGGTTCACTATATTCGTACCATCAACTCACAAGTTTGACACCTGGACACGGTGTCCTACCCTCGAGGTTCACTATATTCGTACCATCAACTCACAAGTTTGACACCTGGACACGGTGTCCTACCCTCGAGGTTCACTATATTCGTACCATCAACTCACAAGTTTGACACCTGGACACGGTGTCCTACCCTCGAGGTTCTCTATATTCGTAACAGCAACACACAAGTTTGACACCTGGACACGGTGTCCTACCCTCGAGGTTCACTATATTCGTACCAGCAACTCACAAGTTTGACACCTGGACACGGTGTCCTACCCTCGAGGTTCTCTATATTCGTAACAGCAACACACAAGTTTGACACCTGGACACGGTGTCCTACCCTCGAGGTTCACTATATTCGTACCATCAACTCACAAGTTTAACACCTGGACACGGTGTCCTACCCTCGAGGTTCACTATATTCGTACCATCAACTCACAAGTTTGACACCTGGACACGGTGTCCTACCCTCGAGGTTCACTATATTCGTACCATCAACTCACAAGTTTGACACCTGGACACGGTGTCCTACCCTCGAGGTTCTCTATATTCGTAACAGCAACACACAAGTTTGACACCTGACACGGTGTCCTACCCTCGAGGTTCACTATATTTGTACCAGCAACTCACAAGTTTGACACCTGGACACGGTGTCCTACCCTCGAGGTTCACTATATTCGTACCAGCAACTCACAAGTTTGACACCTGGACACGGTGTCCTACCCTCGAGGTTCTCTATATTCGTAACAGCAACACACAAGTTTGACACCTGGACACGGTGTCCTACCCTCGAGGTTCACTATATTCGTACCATCAACTCACAAGTTTAACACTTGGACACGGTGTCCTACCCTCGAGGTTCACTATATTCGTACCAGCAACTCACAAGTTTGACACCTGGACACGGTGTCCTACCCTCGAGGTTCTCTATATTCGTACCATCAACTCACAAGTTTGACACCTGGACACGGTGTCCTACCCTCGAGGTTCACTATATTCGTACTATCAACTCACAAGTTTGACACCTGGACACGGTGTCCTACCCTTGAGGTTCTCTATATTCCTAACAGCAACTCACAAGTTTGACACCTGGACACGGTGTCCTACCCTCGAGGTTCACTATATTCGTACTATCAACTCACAAGTTTGACACCTGGACACGGTGTCCTACCCTTGAGGTTCTCTATATTCCTAACAGCAACTCACAAGTTTGACACCTGGACACGGTGTCCTACCCTCGAGGTTCTCTATATTCGTAACAGCAACACACAAGTTTGACACCTGGACACGGTGTCCTACCCTCGAGGTTCACTATATTCGTACCAGCAACTCACAAGTTTGACACCTGGACACGGTGTCCTACCCTCGAGGTTCTCTATATTCGTAACAGCAACACACAAGTTTGACACCTGGACACGGTGTCCTACCCTCGAGGTTCACTATATTCGTACCATCAACTCACAAGTTTAACACCTGGACACGGTGTCCTACCCTCGAGGTTCACTATATTCGTACCATCAACTCACAAGTTTGACACCTGGACACGGTGTCCTACCCTCGAGGTTCACTATATTCGTACCATCAACTCACAAGTTTGACACCTGGACACGGTGTCCTACCCTCGAGGTTCTCTATATTCGTAACAGCAACACACAAGTTTGACACCTGGACACGGTGTCCTACCCTCGAGGTTCACTATATTTGTACCAGCAACTCACAAGTTTGACACCTGGACACGGTGTCCTACCCTCGAGGTTCACTATATTCGTACCAGCAACTCACAAGTTTGACACCTGGACACGGTGTCCTACCCTCGAGGTTCTCTATATTCGTAACAGCAACACACAAGTTTGACACCTGGACACGGTGTCCTACCCTCGAGGTTCACTATATTCGTACCATCAACTCACAAGTTTAACACTTGGACACGGTGTCCTACCCTCGAGGTTCACTATATTCGTACCAGCAACTCACAAGTTTGACACCTGGACACGGTGTCCTACCCTCGAGGTTCTCTATATTCGTACCATCAACTCACAAGTTTGACACCTGGACACGGTGTCCTACCCTCGAGGTTCACTATATTCGTACTATCAACTCACAAGTTTGACACCTGGACACGGTGTCCTACCCTTGAGGTTCTCTATATTCCTAACAGCAACTCACAAGTTTGACACCTGGACACGGTGTCCTACCCTCGAGGTTCACTATATTCGTACCATCAACTCACAAGTTTGACACCTGGACACGGTGTCCTACCCTTGAGGTTCTCTATATTCCTAACAGCAACTCACAAGTTTGACACCTGGACACGGTGTCCTACCCTCGAGGTTCTCTATGTATTCCTAACAGCAACACACAAGTTGTGATTTTTATTTCTAGTGTGAATTTTACGCAAAAAAATCACAATACATGAGAAAGCTGAAGCGTTGAGGCTTAAGTGGTTCCTCTTAAAGATAAGTGGGTGGTTGCCTCGATGCTTTCAAGCTATTAAGTTCAGATACAGAGAAATAAGTTCACAGTGAGAAAGAATTTAAAAAGAAATATTTCAGTTTAGTGAGAAAAATAGTTTAAGGGAAAAAAATTCTTTATCTGTCTGCTGCTGAATGAAGCTGATAGTGAGGGGCTGATAGTGAAGTGCTGATAGTGAAGGGCTGATAGTTAAGTGCTGATAGTGAGGGGCTGATAGTGAGGGGCTGATAGTGAGGGGCTGATAGTGAGGTGCTGATAGTGAGGGGCTGATAGTGAGGGGCTGATAGTGAGGGGCTGATAGTGAGGGGCTGATAGTGAGGTGTTAACAGTGAGGGGGACTGACAATGAGGCGCTGGGGGACTGATCACCTCAAACTCCTCATCTTCCACATTTCTCTGCATCGGACTGAAGAAGCCACTGGCTGGCGAAACTTTTCCAAAATAAAGATTCCCAAATGTTGCACAAATGTTTTATTCTTAGGCATTTACACAGCTTTTGAGCCTACGAGTAAGGTGAGGCGAAGTGCTCGAACAAACAACCTGCTTGTACAACTGTAATGATTATTTGTCGGCCGGTGTAGATATGAAAGTTATGATGCTGTTCAAGCAAACTGTTTGTTTGCCTCGATGGTTCGGAAGTTAGATTATTTAGGGACTTGTTGTTGTTAGTCACATTTTAAGTGTAAGTCGAGTCAATCTGAGTACATATCGAGTACTTACACAAACACATATGCACATCATTACTCTTGTACTTGAGTACATCTCATCATAGCAACGTACCAGACGGTACTTATTAATAGTACAGTATTTTATCAAATGTGCACATAGCACCATATGATTATATGTACAAACTATGATATATCAGTATACCAGGTTATACTCCAAGAGTTGTGTAGGACCTTACCTCCTTAATTATTCAAACAATATTAACTGTAATTATTACCACCTAGACACCTTTGTTATTAAAGATCTCACTTTTATTCGACTGGTCTGTGTTCATCCAGTTGCAATCCAAAAAGGCTATTGAGAAGCCACATAACCAGACTACAATACTCTGACAATCTGTTACGAAGCCAGAAAGAAGCTAGATACTTGAGGGGGGATCAAGACGTTGACCTTCATATACTCTTTGAAGGTGGTTACAGTTTGTAGATGTCGCATTTTGTAACAACGCCACTAGATATGATGACCATAACTCTAACATTCACAAGATTATCTGAATGTGATAACGGTATACAAGTTGATAAGTAAGAGACATGTGCAACAGAGTTCTGCTTCACAGTCTGGAACATTGTTCCAGACTGTGAAGCAAAACTCTTCTCCAGGGTGAGGGACTGACCACCTCAAAACTACGTCTTCAAGGGTGGCGGTCTGATTACATCGTCTTTACATCTCTACTGCTTCTGCTGCCTCCTCTATTCTCGACTGAAGAAGCCTACCGTGTAGGCGAAACGTTTCGGAATAAGGATACCTAACTGCTGTACTTATGTCTTACTTATCAGCAAGACTATTTGCTCAACATCTTCTCACTCTAAGAGTTTTTCAAACACTTTCTAGAGCACAACTTTGTGCAGCTGAAGGTTTGTTCAGCTTGTTTTTGTCCACAGTGTTCCAGACACTGCGACGTCCACGTACCACAGTGTTCCAGACACTGCGACGTCCACGTACCACAGTGTTCCAGACACTGCAACGTCCACATACCACAGTGTTCCAGACACTGCAACGTCCACGTACCACAGTGTTCCAGACACTGCAATGTCCACGTACCACAGTGTTCCAGACACTGCAACGTCCACGTACCACAGTGTTCCAGACACTGCCACGTCCACATACCACAGTGTTCCAGACACTGCAACGTCCACATACCACAGTGTTCCAGATACTGCAACGTCCACGTACCACAGTGTTCCAGACACTGCAACGTCCACGTACCACAGTGTTCCAGACACTGCCACGTCCACATACCACAGTGTTCCAGACACTGCAACGTCCACATACCACAGTGTTCCAGATACTGCAACGTCCACGTACCACAGTGTTCCAGACACTGCAACGTCCACATACCACAGTGTTCCAGATACTGCAACGTCCACGTACCACAGTGTTCCAAACACTGCAACGTCCACGTACCACAGTGTTCCAGACACTGCAACGTCCACGTACCACAGTGTTCCAGACACTGCGACGTCCACGTACTTAACGAATACTTGGGACAAAATCCAATCAAATATAGTGTTTATTGTTTACTAAAGACTGGAATATCAGCTTCATAAAACAACTTAAAGACAATAGTACTAAATTATTTCACACTGGGAAATAAGGACAACAAACTTCCTTTACTGAAGATCCTTAACGAAATTTTGATCAGAGTTCAGTCAAGTAACTGGCAATTACCTTGTGGACATTTCACCAAACCAATATACTTTTTTTTTGTGTTTAGGCGTAAAAAAAGAAGCAGTGCCAAGGACGTAAACAAGACCAGGGCAAACTTAGTTAATGTTCTTTAAGAAATAAAGGTTCAGTTAATTATATTTGTTTTAATAAAAGTCACACTGGTCGTTTACTATAGCCAAAACTCCTTGAAAACATTTCACCTCATAATAACGACCAGTGGGGGATTCTCATCTGAAAACATAAATCGAATCTCGAAAAAATTGCAGAGATATTTATATTGATTTATGTCTTAGTAGAGATGACAAGAGCCATGAAGAATATTTGTGGAACTTGTGAAAAAAGAGAGAAAAAAATACAAGCACACGTCAGGCATCTTATGCTTTAAACATATTATCAGGTTGCAATAATTGCAGGCCAGAGATAACCGATGCATATCAACTACAGTGATGGGAGGGGGGGGTCGTGAATGACAGCTCTAGGTCCTTCGTGTTGCAGCGAACACTTTGTCAAGAGCTTGAAATAGTGAAACGGAATGAAGACTGACGGGTCACCATCTGGCAAAGACCAGTGTCAGCACTTCGTTCCTGGCGAATATTTCAGTAGGAATGGAGATCATCCTGCACTTGTAGGATGCCTCCATAGACACACCTACCTGGAATGATCCCCCTCCTTCTCACTATTGCAAGCTTCTGACAAAGTACTTGCTGAAACACAAAAGGCCTAGAGCTGTCAACTCTCCGCTTTGTGGTTGACTTGAATGTTCTCAAGTGACGCTATTTTGTATCTTTTCCAGCTACTTGTCGTTATTATATACCTTAAAATCCACTACGAGCAAACTAGATCTATTACCATTAGAGTAAGGAAGAACATGAATCGACATGGTCATGCCATATAAAATACTGAGGGGCATAAACAATTTAGATGAATGAAATGAACTGGATGTGTAAAAGGTGGAGAAAAACTCCTTGCACAGTTTCAGGAGTAGGTATGATAGGGCTGTGTACTCCAAGCATGAATTATATCGATCAATGAGGAGCCAAAACTCGACCCTCGCAAGCACAAATAGAGGAATACATACACTGAAGAGGGCGTGGGGTAACACCTCTTAAAAAGCGTAGAGTGCCAAGAGCTGTCGCTCAGCCCCACACAGACAAACACTTGAACACAATTTGGTGAACACGCACAAAATCAGATGAGGATAGACAGTTTGATATAAGGAGGATGGATGTGATGAACTAGTAGTTACTAATTAGGGATAGGATAAACGTGATGAACTAGCACCTGAGGTGAGGATGAACATGAAGAACTAGCACATGAGATGAGGGAGAATGAACTAGCCCACTACGACTGAATATTTGTGTAAAATAAATTAATTACTAATAGACTCCTGCACCGGTCAAGTGAAGACTATTTAGTGGACCAAGACCTGGAGCTCAACCCAGCAAGCGAGGCTGACCAAGACACACGTGTCTTAGCCACTTTTGCAAAAACATCTGTGTGAAAGTCAACTCTTCCACTCGTTAAAATTCTTTAGCCAAAGATAATTGGCGAACCTGTCTTTTTGGCGTCATTTGCACTGTCTTATTAAAACATCACGCAGATATACCTTCCCGGTATCTCCCTTTCCCTGGAAGAATCCCCAATATGTTCCAGGAAATAGTCTGGTATTCATGAAGTAGCGCTGGTGTATGTAAACAAAGGCGCACACTCCAGGTTATAGCACTTTATTATGAAAATGGTTTGTCCACCAGGACAACGGAATTTCATACTGTCGGTGTGTACTCTACGTGTGTATTATTAAATACCCCTGGTGTCCACCATTAAGTACCCCTGGTATCATCCATCAAGAATCCTTTTCCCCCCCGTACCAAGAAATACCGCGGTATATCTACCAGGAAATACGATATCCAAGAAGATGATAAGATAAGGTATCCTGTTATCCACCAGGAAGTACTCTAGTATTAACTAGGAAGTACTCTGGTATTCACCAGGAAGTACCTCGGTAACCACCAGGAAGTACCTCGGTAATCACCAATTAAAACCCCGGAGTGTTCTGTAGGTACCCCTTCTGTATACCCCTGGAAGTGTCATCTTTGTACAAAGGATCTGCTGTTCTTGCTTGCTTTTCCCAGAAGTGCCTCGTTCACCCCACTCACTGACGTTCTTGTTAATGTGGCGTGCAAGCCCCATGAGAGGAATGCATACCGGACCAGGAAGTATCCCCGGTATCCCTTCAATATGTGATTCAGGTTTTCTTTATTGAATGATGGACAAAATACATCTAATTACCTGCCAGTGTTCTTCAGGACGCAATGTGGTCACCAACAGCCTGAGCGGACGAAGAATCGAACCTCCACTTCTATTAATACTGATTGAGTCACAAGGGTTTAGTTCTTCCACGAATACAATCTACAATCATTTACAAAAGAGATCCGTGATTTGGGGAAGATATAATAGGTAAATTAAGACAGGGTTAACATGAGTACATCTGGATTTATATCTACAGTTGATTTATCTGTTGCAGGTAAATGTAGGATATTTCCTTAATATCTCTGTAATCTTATTTTTCTTAATAAGATACTTTGACATCGGTTATTACACTATCTCTATATTCCTCGTAAATGACCATAAAGCTAACCACATACATTACATTTAGTTCGACCATCATGTGTGTGTCTGCCACAATGCCAGAAGTACTTGTAACCAAGCCTAAGCCTGGCCACTACAACATAAGTCAGTCTGCTCACATTGTACGTTGCTCCATTAACATACTTATCTACGTTCATGCTATCAGAGTGATAGATCAATATTTAGGCTTCTAAATGCCTTCCTGTGATATACAATTTCATTATTTACTGATCTTACATTATTAATAATGCTAAACACATCCCAAAGTTATATTCTACATTTTCCTTCATGATACTTTGGCTAACTTATCAACTTTATCATGAAGGAGTAATTTGACGCGTGACAGAATCCATTAACAATGTATATTAAATTCTTTTTCTCTGTTTTTTGAGCATTTACTGTTTATCTGGATTCTCCAATGAGCATGTAAGAGTCATTTTGGGGAAGCAGGGAGGGGAGGGAGGGGGTTATGAAACGTAATTACTGACAATTTCTAAGTGGCACTAACAGAGCGTGACAGTTTGAGGTGGTAATGGTTGCTGACAAACGGCCGACCCCCAGAGGGGCCAAGTGGAGCTCCACGGAAGTGACTCTGCTCTTGCAGTCTCCTCCAATATGAGTGTTTACCAACCCAGGGGAACACTTCATCAACCAACACCGCTCCACAAAACACATGTTTCAAGACACCGCCATTATTTTAAATTTCTCGCGCTGTATAACTGCTTTACTAAATATAACAGAGAGAGAGAGAGAGAGAGAGAGAGAGAGAGAGAGAGAGAGAGAGAGAGAGAGAGAGAGAGAGAGAGAGACAGACAGACAGACAGACAGACAGACAGACAGAAAGACAGAGACAAAAAGACAAAGACAATGAGCGCATTTACTTCATAAAGAGATAACAAACTGGCATAAAAATATCACAGTCGCTTGAACAGGTGACACCACTCACAAAAAATAAAGGTGATAATAATAAACAAGGATGATAACGACGTTAAATAAAGATAATAAGTGTTAGATTCAAGTGCTAAGTGTCGGGGAGACTATTAATAAAGTTAAAATACCAACAAATTGATGAACAAAACAAGTTTGCAACACCTGGGTATCTTTATTGGAGAAGCCTTTCGCCTGAACAACAACCTTCATCAGTCTAATACAGTCGAATACAACACTGGAAGAAGCTGTTCCGACGTGATAAGTCCGTAACTCTCGGTGACGGACTTGTAAAGTTAGTCCCTCAAGCCTAAAGCACAGACGTGCGGCCAGACCTTATATACCAGAAGTAAGATAAAGCAGCTGGAGTTGGCGTCACAGGTGAGCGGGGCCCAGGAGTGTGAGGTCATGCAAAACAGTTGTTTAGTAAAGGGGTTGTTGAAGACTTTCCCTGTACCAAGATACCACGGTGTTGCTGTGTCACAGGAAATTACTGATGGTCTACAATACCAAAGTTGATGAATATGACATATGCAACACGAGGGTCAGGGACTGATCACGTTGCTAGTTTATATTCACCTGCATTAGACTGAGGAAGCCTGCTGTACAGGCGAAACGTTTCAGCAGTAAAGATACCCAAGTGCTGCAAACGTGTCTTATCTAGACACCTATGTAGGCAAGTACAAGGCCGCTCCTCCAAGTACTCAGCCACTCACCCAATTATCAGGATTTTAAAGGACGAAGCTCGCCATCTAACATTGAATGCAACACATACCCAACATTTACTTTTGGATGTCCGTAATCACGAAAGCGCTGGGAATTTCGCTATTTTTTCACTGTTTTTTTTTGCACACACATATACACACACACACAAACACACACACACACACACACACACACACACACACACACATACATACACACATACACATGCAGGTATAACAGGGAAGGCACTGCAATGGATCAGAGAATACCTGACAGGGAGACAGTGGCGAGTCATGGTACTCGACGAGGTGTCAAAGTGGGCGCCTGTGACGAGCGTGGTTCCACAGGGGTCAGTCCTAGGGCCGGTGCTCTTTCTGGACAGGCTGCAGACCTGGTCCAGCAACTGGCTCCTGGAGTTCAACCCCACCAGGTGCAAAGTCATGAAGATCGGGGAAGGACAAAGAAGACCGCAGACAGAGTACAGTCTATGGGCTGTCTGTCTCAAAAAATTTAGGGACCATTAATGCTACTTTCTGCACGTTAAATGTATCCTCAATAGTTTACTAGGCTGATCAGATCTATTAATCTGTTGTCTCTGAACGAACAGTTTCTCTATGGAACTTTCCTCGTCATTTCTGTGCCTCAATTTGTGCCGTTTGCAACAATATTAGGCGTTCCATCCTGTTGAATTGGTCCTGAGATATGGATCAAAGGGCAAGGGAGAAGGAATGAACAGGTTTATCTGGACTAGGTGCCCGACCTAGGATCCATCCAGATAAACCTGTTCATTTACCTTCTCCCTTGTCCTTTGATCCTATATCTCAGGACCAATTCAACAGGATGGAACGCCTAATATTGTTGCAAACTGCACAAATTGAGGCACAGAGGAAATTGAACGAGGAAGAGTTCCATAGAGAAACTGTTCGTTTCCAGAGACAACAGATTAATAGATCTGATCAGCCTAGTAAGACTATTGAGGATACATTTAACGTGCAGAAAGCTGCATCAATGGTCCCTAAATTTTTTGAGACAGACCTAGATACGTATTTTGATGTGTTCGAGAATCAAGCACGTGCCATGAATTGGCCACGTAAGCTGGCCTGTTGACCTTCGTCGAGTCAACACCTCACTCTTATTTCTACTTGTTTTCTCGACATTAGACTCTGTTGGGTAGAGTATGCATTCGTTGGTGAGGCGAATCATACTTCTCAGAACTCTGTGTAACTCTGTTCACAGAGAATAGACTAGACAGTGATTTTCGACGTTGTTCTGGGTTGTGTGTCACATTGACACTCTGATCAAACTCAGGTCTCAAGCTATAGCTCTGGACCTAATTCGATAAGGCATCTGTGCACCGCCACAGTTTGGGATTGTTTATGCTGAACCTAGCTTCAGTAGAAAGGGAGTTTTGTGACTGTTTTGGAGGATCTACTGATGGTCCCCAGTTAGGGTCGATTTTCTATTTCCTTGTTCCTGACGCTGTGTTGCTGTTGCCTGTTATATTGCTGTTCTGCGAATTGGTCATTTTACTGGACAATCAAGCTGTTCTGATTGTCAGTTTGTTAGTGCAGCTAGCTTAAGAGTTGTTCTGTCGTACACTGGTTGAGTCGAGTCTTAGAGTTACCTGGAGCACACTCATACACACATTTATTCTTATTTGTATATATTATTGTAATTACTGACATTGTACCTGATGGTACTTCTGAGTCATTTATATATATGTGCCCTCAGCACAGACGTATTGTATATGAGAGCAGTGTAGGAGCTACCCTCCTAATTAACCTCCTAATTGATATCTTAATATCTTTATATTTGATTTACTTTGCTACCCTAGATTTTCTCACTTTGTTAATAAACCTTTTAAATATCTGTTTGGTTAGTACCCTATCAGTTGCAATCCTCTTAAGCTATATAATATGTCGGATAACTGAACCAGGATACTGACTTTGTTGCAAAAGCCCAGTAACAGGCTGGATGCTAGAAGGGCTATCCTTTCTAGTGTTCACTGGAGATGTCTATTACTAATGGATATCGTGTCATTTTGTAACAACCTCACTCAAGGAAAAGGATCTCGGAGTGTGTATAATACCGAGCACATCTCCTGAGGCGCACATCAACCAAATAACTACTGCAAAATAAGGGCGACTGGCGAACCTAAGAATAACATTCCGGTATCTCATTAAGGAGTCGTCAGGCCCATATTGGAGTATGCAGCACCAGTTTGGAACCCACACCTAGCCAAGCACATCAAGAAACCAGAGAAAGTGCAAAGGTTTGCAACGAGATTAGTCCCGGAGCTAAGAGGCATGTCCTACGAGGAGAGGTTAAGGGAACTCGACCTGACGACACTGGAGGACAGGAGGGATAGGGAAGACATAATAACGACATATAAAATACTGAGAGGAATCGACAAGGTGGACAGAGACAGAATGTTTCAGAGATGGGACACAGAAACAAGTGATCGTATTTGGAAGTTTGAAGACTCAGGTGAGCCACAGAGATGTTAAGAAGCACATCTTGAGTCATAGAGTTGTTAAGAAGTGGAATAGTCTGGAAAGTGAGGTAGTGGAGGCAGGAACCATACATAGTTTTAAGATGAGGTATGATAAAGCTCATGGGGCAGGAAGAGAGTGGACCTAGTAGCTACCAGTGAAGAGGCGGGGCCAGGAGCTATGAATCGACCCCTGTAGCTACAGTTAGATGAATACAATTAGGTCGTGCCGAATAGGTAAAATTAGTCAATTAGCAACAACTCATTTAAAATTAAGTCCTTTCTAAAAAAAATTCTCTTATACGTTTAAAGATATATTTTTCATTTATTTAAATGCAAAAATTAATAATTTTGTACCAAAAGTACCTTAGAAAACTTATCTAACCTTATTTATATATATATATATATATATATATATATATATATAAAACCAGTACATTATATAATTCATGGTTATGGGAAACAAACTGGATTACCTTAGAGAACACTAATGATGTCATTTCATCTGTTCGAGAGAGCAACTTGTCACATTTTTTTTATTTTTACATAATAAGCAATGCACTTTGTCTTAAACATTCCCAGCTTTGTTAGTAAGGGCAAAAAGAAGAAGCAATTTTTTTATGTATAACGTAAAGATTGATGTCCAGCAGACACGTCATTCCTAGTGAAAGGTAAACAAGATATACCCAGAGCACCTAGCAATGATCTGCCACTGACTGACAGTTGAGAATGGAAGAACAGAGAGGAACTGATGAATAACAATTATGTAGCGTGGGAAAGGCAGGAAGCAGAAGAACTTACAGTCAACATGGCAGCTATCTGCTAGGTAGCAGTAAGTCTAACAGCCTCAATTCTGTGAAGATAGTAAATGCTATGATATTATAGCTCAGAGTTGTCTTCCTAACCTCCAGCCACACTGCCACACACCACACTGAAACACAGCACACAGCCACACTGAAACACAGCCACACTGAAACACAGCCACACAGCCACACCGCTGGCTTTCAACACATACATGGATGTTCAAAAGAAAACGTGAAAACAGAATTGAACTTCTTTTGGTGTAATTACTGCTACTGATCACCACTGTCGACACTTGCACCACCACTAGTACTTTCGTCGGGGGTTCACGGTCTACTGACCGTCTTGGGTAGCTGGATCTGATATTTGCCAGTAGACTGTCCAGCTGGATCTCAAAGTGCTTCATTATTTTTGAAGAGTGTTTTACCCGAGACTCAAGAACAAGGGAAGCATATTTGGAAATAACACACCCGGATTAGCCAAAAGTATATTGGAAAGTATTTCTTCAACGTAATGGTGGTGAAAAGTCGAACGAGAAAATCAACGATGAATTAGTAGACAAATCAACACAATGATTGAAACAAACAGATATGACAGTGCTCCTTCAAGGTTAGTTTAGATAATATTCGTTAGGAACAGGACAAGTGTTTCCTGACGCGGGTCTCAGTCATATGATGACCCGCCACTGAAGCTTTTCGTCATCTGACCAAGGTCTTCCGCTGGCTTATCGGTCCACCCCTTAATAAATGAAGTTCAAGTCGGTCAGTCGAAATATAAAAACCTAGACCAACAGCTTAAGCTCACCCTCTGCAAACCCAAATAAATAATTACAAATACGTAGTAATCAAACACTACTACTACGCCATGTGAAGTTTAGAAAGGTACACTGAACCCGGGTATACGAACTGTATTTTCACTCACTAGCTTCCTACAACTTCTCAAAAATTAACGCTCAAGACAACGCCGTCTTAGTCACAACCTAGAAAAATAACCTCAAATCAAAATAAGAAAGACGTCTCCCTGCCAGGACGACCTTCTGCACACTCACCCGGGTATACATAATGCGAAAACAGGTTAAGAATTTCCCAGTGAGACAAACTCAGCAACAATGGTGGGAATACCAGGCAGAAAATGTTGGGAGAAGCTGGAGTAAACGTGGCACAGGAAAGTGACGACCTTGTTCTACCCGAGAAACACAAACGTCACCTAAATATAAGCAAATATTAGTTTTCAAGAATATTATATATATACATATACATGTGTGCAATAATCGCAAACTAGCGATAACAAGTGAAGCCCCACGCTGTCATTTAACTTCCCTGTGGTTGTTTTGTTTGTGTGCATATATATATATATATATATATATATATATATATATATATATATATATATATATATATATATATATATATATATTATATATATATATATATATACATATACATATACATACATACATACACAAACAATGGGAAGAATGCATTTGGTGAACGTCAACAAGGACACTGGTATTTGGATGATGATTGGTGAGTTTAAGTGTTAAGTCACCAGGCTCTTCCAGGTTTACGCTGTATGACCCTTGTAGGTTGAGCGCTTCCTTTTGATTATAATAATAATCTTCCAGGTTCAGTCTGTTCCTCTGCTTAGTTAAAACTGTATTTGTATGGCTAAAACCAGTTTCAACCATGTATGAACTTGGGAAAGCAAGTATAAACCACTACACAAAACCCGGGGTATTTAGCAGCAGTATTTACATTGCTCCAATACTCACTTAAGCTTTTACTTCTAAACAATGCGTTTTCTCGGAGATCCATAGTCATATCAATGAGTTCTTCCTGTTATTGAGAGTCAATGTCTGTATTTTGTATTTCCAAGTCGATTGGTGTAAGAATGCAGTCAGGCAGGTGTATTTTCTCCAGGTCCTCAACCCGTACTTAAAAGTCTTTCGCTAATTTGTCAAGATGTGTTGCGTATATCTCCAGGTCACTATCTGAAATGTTTCCACTTCCAACAGCCGTAAATTTGAAAAAAATACTAAAAATCTCTTCGTTCCAGTGAAGTTATAAATAGGCCTATTTTGACTTGGAAGCCTACTAGACTTTTGTTAGTCTAGTCTTTGCAAGTTATCACCCCCTGGACCGCCACCTCACCTCAGAGTGCAAAAGTAACTGGTTCAGGGTTACATAATTCTTTTCACACAGTATTTAAAACAATAGCGAGTTGAGTGGATATACCTTGATTTTATTAATTGATCTAATATACACTTGAGAGGCATCATGCAGTTCACCACTAAGTTTTTTCGGCTACAAGATGGCGTCTGTGTAATACACAGTGAACACTACGTACATCACATACATTTGAGTAAAGTGGCAAATCCTCTGTAGCGGCCAACCATTGCTGGAGCACCGTCAGCAGCCACTTCAGTAATACTGCTGGTGCACCGTCAGCAGCCACTGCAGTAATATTGCTGGTCCACTGTCAGCAGCCACTGCAGTAATATTGCTGGAGCACCGTCAGCAGCCACTGCAGTAATATTGCTGGTGCACCGTCAGCAGCCACTGCAGTAATATTGCTGGTGCACCGTCAGCAGCCACTGCAGTAATATTGCTGGTGCACCGTCAGCAGCCACTGCAGTAATATTGCTGGTGCACCGTCAGCAGCCACTGCAGTAATATTGCTGGTGCACCGTCAGCAGCCACTGCAGTAATATTGCTGGTGCACCGTCAGCAGCCACTGCAGTAATATTGCTGGTCCACTGTCAGCAGCCACTGCAGTAATATTGCTGGTGCACCGTCAGCAGCCACTGCAGTAATATTGCTGGTGCACCGTCAGCAGCCACTGCAGTAATATTGCTGGAGCACCGTCAGCAGCCATTGCAGTAATATTGCTGGTGCACCGTCAGCAGCCACTGCAGTAATATTGCTGGAGCACCGTCAGCAGCCACTACAGTAATATTGCTGGTCCACTGTCATCAGCCACTTCAGTAATATTGCTGGTGCACCGTCAGCAGCCACTGCAGTAATATTGCTGGTGCACCGTCAGCAGCCACTGCAGTAATATTGCTGGTGCACCGTCAGCAGCCACTGCAGTAATATTGCTGGTGCACCGTCAGCAGCCACTGCAGTAATATTGCTGGTGCACCGTCAGCAGCCACTGCAGTAATATTGCTGGTGCACCGTCAGCAGCCACTGCAGTAATATTGCTGGTGCACCGTCAGCAGCCACTGTAGTAATATTGCTGGTGCACTGTCAGCAGCCACTGCAGTAATATTGCTGGTGCACCGTCAGCAGCCACTGCAGTAATATTGCTGGTGCACCGTCAGCAGCCACTGCAGTAATATTGCTGGTGCACTGTCAGCAGCCACTGCAGTAATATTGCTGGAACACCGTCAGCAGCCACTGCAGTAATATTGCTGGAACACTGTCAGCAGCCACTGTAGTAATATTGCTGGTGCACTGTCAGCAGCCACTGCAGTAATATTGCTGGTGCACCGTCAGCAGCCACTGCAGTAATATTGCTGGTGCACCGTCAGCAGCCACTGCAGTAATATTGCTGGTGCACCGTCAGCAGCCACTGTAGTAATATTGCTGGTGCACTGTCAGCAACCACTGTAGTAATATTGCTGGTGCACCGTCAGCAGCCACTGCAGTAATATTGCTGGTGCACCGTCAGCAGCCACTGCAGTAATATTGCTGGAACACTGTCAGCAGCCACTGCAGTAATATTGCTGGTGCACCGTCAGCAGCCACTGCAGTAATATTGCTGAGGGGTATATTGTGCTTCTCAAAATATTCCTCCAAATAATAAAAAATTGTCTTACCTTTTGCATCAGTTTAAAGATACTTGGCTAACAAAATTTCGTCAACAATGCACTGTTGACTTCTACTGTAATACCTCACATAGGCCATGAGAATATTTGACATGCCGAAAGTTGACTCATAAAGTTAGAAAGAAAACTTGGAGTGCTGAAGCTCAGTTACTGTGAGTTTTTATTATCATCGAGGACTGGTCACAGACCAAGCCGCGGGTTCGTTGACCCCCAAAACCCTCTCCAGGTATACTCCAAGTATCTCATCAATTCATCGTTCCTGTGTATTGTCACTTAATGACAGACATTTTGGAATAGGCTGAGAGTCTTTCTTCATAACCGTTTCAATCACCTGTATAATTGCTGCAATTATGATCTCACCAATTGCATGTGATTTTCCTTTCTTTGTTAATGTGAGGGAGATATTGTACGATGCCTTCAGTCCTCCTTTATTATCAACATTGCAAGGTGCTTTGAAAAATATCTTTAAATTTGATCGACTTTTATTTTTTCTTTCAGTGACTAAAATAATCATGATCTTTATTTTTTTTGCAGAAAATATCTCTGAAAGCATAACATGTTGAGCCTTGAAATGGATGAGATACAACAGCACACTGGGTGCCACTCATGTCAGCTAAGAACAGGAAACTGAGGCTACAGTGGGCACAGGCTCTCCTAAATTGGACAATTTAAGATTGGAAAATGTCTCCTGGTCTGACGAATCACAATTTCTGCTGCGACATGAAGATCAGAATCTGGCATAATCCTCTGGGGTGTTGTGAAACAGGAGAGTCTCAGCATGAATGTACAGCTGACAAATCTGCAGCAACTGCGTGATACTATCATGTCAATATGGACCAGAATCTCTAAGGGATGTTTCCAGTACCTTGTTGAATCCATGCCACGAAGAATTCAAGCTGCTCTGGGGATAAATAGGACGTCCTTTCCAGTATTAGAAGAGTGTACCTAATACAGTGGCCACTGAGTATATTTATCCATACACAAATATGTATTCACAAATAACCAACACTTCAGCGAGAAAATTCTAAACGACCTTTCGATCCGTTCTAGATCCTTATCGTGTCACTAAAGAACGAGAAAAAATAAAACAAAACTAGAAGATAAATCCGAAGGAAAATAAAGATAAGGCAACAGAATATATAATATTCCGATGGTAGAAGTCAGTTAAAATACTCTTTAGACCCTCTGGGAACAGCTATCCGGACGTCAGATACCTGACACTATTTTGTTAGTTCGTCAAAATCTATGGTCTGAGTTTGGCAGCTGGCCAGGTCAAGGGAACGTATATGAGAGATTATATATCGGTTGAAATACCCTCAGTCTCACCTGCAGAGATCTGAGGTTGAGGGAAAGTGGTATTTTTTTTTTGTTTATAATCCAGGGCATCAGCCTACCCAGCTGGAGCCACTGAGGTAATGGTTGTGCCCCAGGTCAGAGTGGAGGCTGGTGAGGGAAAGTGGGGCCAGGAAAGGTAGGGTAAAATAGCGAGCAAGGAAGGATGGAAGCGAGAACCGAAGTGGGATGAGGTGGGACGAAGGAAGGAAATGGAATGAGGGATAGAAAGTGCGGTAAAGGTAGAAAAGAAGAATTCAGTGTAGAAGAGGTAGTAGTGTTGTCAATGTAACTAACTTATGGTGTACATATTTAATTCAGTTATTTATTCATTTAAATATCCCTATGCCATTTACTGAGTCATTATTCAAATATGTACTTTTGTGCTTCAATGGAAAATAAACAGTATATCTCGCATACATACACACACACACACACACACACATACACACACACATACACACACACACACACACACACACACACACACACACACGATGGCATGGTGGCTAGCGCTCTTGCTTCACGCACGGAGGGCCCGGGTTCAATTCCCGGCGGGGCCGAAACATTTCGAAGTGTTTCGTTACACACACACACACACACACACACACACACATACAACAGGCCTAGTGTCTAATCGACATGTGCCTAGGACAAAATGGTAACTAACACACACAGGAGTACGACTCACGTCGTAGCTAAATCTTACAACATCTAAGTAATCACAATCACCACCGTCCTCGTCAACACATAACCAGAGTTTCGATTCGAACGAAATCATGGATCCGGACATCATGGATCCGGACATCATGGATCCGGACATCATGGATCCGGACATCATGGATTCGGACATCATGGATCCGGACATCATGGATCCGGACATCATGGATCCGGACATCATGGATCCGGACATCATGGATCCGGACATCATGGATCATTCAGAAATAAAAACAAGTTGAAGATTATCGCCAGAGGGTTAATAACACAGGATAACCCAGGAAAGCCAATCACTGCCAACTAACTCCTAGGCACCTATTTACCATTAAGTGGACATATATTGCATGCATAAGCAATATAAGGATTGTCCATACATCTCACTTCTTCAGTGAGCCGAATTTTTCACCTCTTGATTTGCGTGACCCCTATACACGTGACTCAAATCTCAGTGGTTTATGACCATTGAGATGCGGTTTATAACAGAGACGTGGGTTAAATCTTCTGCAAGGGGAGACGTTTCAGTAAGTCTCTATACCTGCTGACCCTGTTCACCTAGTAATAAATATGTACCCGAGTATTTGTCAGGTCTTGTGGGTTGCATTCCGGGGGTGGACGTATATCTTATTTTGGGTTGAGCTTCGAAATTAGCAGAGGTAGGATAACAGCTCCTAGTCTGTAAATTCAGTAATGGTAAAAAAAAAAAAAAATAGAAAACGAAGGCAGTGAATGTAAACACGAGAGGTTCTCGTGGGCTGCCAAGACAGGCTGGGAACCTCCACTACTGCCTTCACTAATGTTTACTCTGAATCACCCTACAAGGCAACACAAGCAATGGACGGTAAAACTGGATGCTGAGAGTGTGTCACTGAAGAATCCAACAGTCATTTGTGGCTCACACACTCAAACTCGGAACCAAAACAAAAAAATAATAAATTGTATTTTCCGTTTACTACAGCCATCACCACCACCACAACCACTATCACCACCGCAACCATCATAACCACCATCACCACCACTATCACCACCGCAACCACCACAACCACTATCACCACCGCAACCATCATAACCACCATCACCACCACCACAACCAACATTGAAATCTCCAAAATCATCCCAAGACTACCACCACCTCTATTATCACCATCATCACCATAACCGTATCACGTTCAACATTATGATTATCATCCTCAGTATCATCATCATCAGCAGCAGCAGCAGCATCACTACCTCTACCATCACCACAGTCATTATTGAGTGCGCGTGTGTACATGTGTGTGTATGAATTACCTACCTGCACGCACGAAATTTTGCCTTTAACCTTTAAGAGACTGTCGTAGTGTATGTGTGTGTTAGTTACCATTTTGTCCTAGGCACATGTCGATTAGACACTAGGCCTGTTGTATATATGTGTGTGTGTGTGTACGAAACACTTCGAAATGTTTCGGCCCCGCCGGGAATTGAACCCGGGCCCTCCGTGCGTGAAGCAAGAGCGCTAGCCACCATGCCATCGTGTGTGTGTGTGTGTGTGTGTGTGTGTGTGTAATTAACTAAGTCTAAATAGTTCTTCAGATCATTTGAATATTGTTTTTTCATGTGTCTCTTCGTTCCTCTCCCTCGCCTGTTTAA
Source organism: Cherax destructor (assembly GCA_009830355.1). Lineage (NCBI taxonomy): Eukaryota > Metazoa > Arthropoda > Malacostraca > Decapoda > Parastacidae > Cherax > Cherax destructor. The sequence continues at coordinate 103,804 of WNWK01003628.1, forward strand.
CAGTCAGTCTTTCATTAGTCTGTCTGTTCCTCCGGGTATTTTACATGTGGTTATCATATTTTACTAAGATCTAAACGTCATGAGTTCCGGTGCCAAGGCTAAATTAAAGATATAACCTTAAACAACCTTCAACAACTATCTTTTGCATCATCTGCAAATCTTGATATGCATAATTTATGACCTCCGAGAAGGTCATGTAAACCAGGAACAGTACACTTTCCAGAAGGACGGAACAGAGTGAGTCCTCTCACAGGTTACATTCACCTGTACTGATGCTGCATCTCTCACCATGACCCTGTTTGCGGTCATCTGGTACTCCTTTATATTTTCTTTTGCACTCCGTGTAAGTTTCACCTTTTTTTCAAATTTGTGTTAGTATTCTGTGCACTGTCATGGCAAAGACCTTTTTCCAGTCGAGAAATAAGCAGTTTGCCCATATTTTCTTTCCTTTTCTATCTTCCTTGAATGTGTCGTAAGGTTTCCTTTTTTTTTTCCTTTTCTGAACCTATGCTCTTGTGTTTTCTCCTTGAATCGATTTGCTGAAACACTTTTGGAAATGGTTTTTTCAGTGGTGTTGCCGTTCCATCGGAAACTAAAGCGAAACATTCTCTGGGGCGTTGTGGCGTTCACCACCGCAGCTTTTGTTGAATTCCTCATTGTGTGTTTCTTCATTATTTTCAAACTCTCTCTCTCTCCGCTTCTCGGTCGGTCACCCTGTATTTCTTGCCCTCCCTTTTGCTTTCTTCATTTTCTGGCTTTGAATCCGTCTGACGTTTAAATTCATTCTTGTTTCTTAACTCTTATTTCTTGCTTGTTTAACTCTGTATCTTGCTTGTTTAACTCTGTATCTTGCTTGTTTAACTCTGTATCTTCCTTGATTAACTCTGTATCTTGCTTGTTTCTCTCAGGGAGGGGATGGATCTTTATGTAACTTCCCAATACCTACGTAGGCGGCACAACTATATTGTTTGATGGTTTTCAGCCAGTAAACTGTTTAAGCAACTGTCTTTCACATAGGAAGCTTCTCATTCCATCATTACAACAAGGTAGCTACACACTGCAGGTGTTTATATTCAGTAACTATCACAGAATAGTGTAGCCACAGAGTGTGGGGTGTTCCCACAATGTAACTATCACACAGAATTGAGTAACCAGACACTGCAGTTTTCATTCCCTGATTACTCTCACTATATTAAAATCACATCAGAGTAAGGTACGTAGGTGTATATTGCTGGCATTCCCACCATGTAATTATTATATAGTAGAGTGTATAGCCGTTGTATCTATGTTTGCTAAATAAAAATCCCTCCCACCCATTTTCCCATCTCTCCATCTCTACCATCCCTATCTCCCTCCATCCATCCTCCCCTCCCTCTCTACCATCCACCATCCCAACCTTCACCAGCAATAACTCAGCTCTGCTGGAGAAACCTTTGCAGCTGCCGCACCTGAACTTTTAATTGAATGCTTGACGATATCCTCATTGCCCTACTGAAGTCTCCCAGCTCAGGCTGACAGATTCCAACACATGTATGCAATCCATCCTGCGGAATAGAATACGGCAGGGAAATAGATTGTTTCCACTGTGCATCTACCACATAGAATAGGGTAGCAACACACTGTTTATGTCTCCGACTGCGTTAAATAAAATAAAATATAAGCAGGTCCATCCAGGAAATAGCAACATGGGAGTGAGCGTGAGAGGGCTTGTTAAGTCACAGGTGAGTGGGAGAGCGACCTCGCTGAGCCGTGTAGGGAAGGAAGGTTGTGTGTTCACTGCTTGAGGCAGAGACGGTCAGGGTGCATGGGGCGACGCCAGGGTGCATGATGCGATGCCAGGGGGCATTGTGCGACGCCAGGGTGTATGATGCGACGCCAGGGTGCATTGTGCGACGCCAGGGTGCATAATGCGATGCAGGAAAATAAGTGTTTGCTTGTCACTGAGGGTAAGCTGACCTGAGCAACTTCTAAGTGACCCTATTTTGGCCCTAATCTTACTCCTATATTCCTAAAAAAAAACTTTGGGTTAATCTTCGAATCCCTTGCGCCTTAAGTTTCATAATCTCTTATGACTTTTCTTATTCTTTTTTTTTTAATTCACCACTAACCTCTAAGAAATCTTTCCTCTTACCGTACGGTACCATCCTATGGTACGGTACGTGAGGTACCGTACCATCCTATGGTACGGTAACACAACCTTGCCTGATCTAATTTCAGAAAAATAATTACGAACACACAAGCTTGAAATAATTTGCAAGAGAGAAACTAAAGATACTTTCATGCATAAATTATGTCTCAGATTATACATAGTATATTAAAGATTATATATCACAGATTATACAAATGTGTATTATAGATTTATCCATTATAAATTATATACAGTACTTTATATGAATATTATATATATATAATATTCATATACAGATTATATATCAAATAATACATAGATTGTATTTTATAGATTATACATAGATTATACATCATATATTTTATATTAAAACTCATATTATACATAGATTATATAAAATATATATAGATCTCTCAGCTTATAGATCATGTATAATACATTATGCATCATATTATAGACATCATAGACTGTGTACTGTAGCTAATACATGAAGGTATCATAGATTATACATCTTTCATTATAATAATGTATAATAGATGAATTACAGAAAATTATACAGATTATAAATTAAATTGAATAAGCGGCGTAGAATACTTACTCGTATAATTCGATGAACATTAAATGAAAATTAAAGAAAATCAATTATACAAAAATTAATTATACATTATACATAATAAATTATTTAAAAATACATCGGATGAAAATACACCAGACGGAAATACATTGACGGAAAATACAGTAGCGGAGAATTGATTGATGGAAGTTCTACTGTACTGTATGTTACGTAATTATCAGCTTTGTAATCATCATTATCATCATAATTATCTGTGTATCATCCGAACCATCCAGTTGTCATCATCATCCTCGTCATTATCATTGTCACTGTCACATCGGAATCATCAAAATATTATTATTCATCAGTTTTAATCTATTTTTTGTATCACTCGTCACCATTGTTGGTATCGTCACCTTCCTCATCACTATTCACCTCACCATCACTCCCATCATCATCATTCCCCTCATCTCCACATCTCATCTCCACTTCCCCTCATCTCCACATCTCACCTCCACTTCCCCTCATCTCCACTTCCCTCACCTCCATTCCCCTCATATCCACTTCCCCTCATCTCCACTTCCCTCACCTCCACTTCCCCTCACCTCCACTTCCCCTCATCTCCACTTCCCTCATCTCCACTTCCCTCATCTCCACTTCCCTCATCTCCACTTCCCTCATCTCCACTTCCCTCATCTCCACTTCCCTCCCCTCCATTCCCTCATATCCACTTCCCCTCATCTCCACTTCCCTCACCTCCACTTCCCCTCACCTCCACTTCCCCTCATCTCCACTTCCCCTCATCTCCACTTCCCCTCATCTCCACTTCCCCTCATCTCCACTTCCCCTCATCTCCACTTCTCCTCATCTCCATTCCCCTCATATCCACTTTCCCTCATCTCCACTCCCCTCATATCCACTTTCCCTCATCTCCACTTCCCTCATATCCACTTTCCCTCATCTCCACTCCCCTCATATCCACTTTCCCTTATATCCACTCCCCTCATATCCACTTTCCCTTATCTCCACTCCCCTCATATCCACTTTCCCTCATCTCCACTCCCCTCATATCCACTTTCCCTCATCTCCACTCCCCTCATATCCACTTTCCCTCATCTCCACTCCCCTCATATCCACTTTCCCTTATCTCCACTCCCCTCATATCCACTTTCCCTTATCTCCACTCCCCTCATATCCACTTTCCCTTATCTCCACTCCACTCCCCTCATATCCACTTTCCCTCATCTCCACTCCCCTCATATCCACTTTCCTCATCTCCACTCCCCTCATATCCACTTTCCTTTTTCTCCACTCCTCATATCCACTTTCCCTTATCTCCCTCCTCATATCCACTTTCCCTTATCTCCACTCCCCTCATATCCACTTTCCCTCATCTCCACTCCCCTCATATCCACTTTCCCTTATCTCCACTCCACTCATATCCACTTTCCCTCATCTCCACGCCCCTCATCGCTTTAAAAAAAATCTGTATACAATATGAAATCTCCGGCAAATATTGCAGAGATCAAGAAGGGATCAACATTGGGGTTGCAACACCAGCGTGGAATCAACACTCTCCTTGCTCAACCATCTGCTTTAATACATTTGCATAATTAGGTCGGACTAATGTACAAAAAAATATGTTTTGGTGAGACTATAAGCATGGGGAGGATTCACTTGGCGGAGCTTGGAGTATCTAAACCTGTTGAGAATCTTCTCTGATTGTGTTTGGAACAACACTCTCTGGTACCTATGTGTGGAACCTGTTTTATTATTGCTGTTATTATTTATTTTTAATTATTAATTACTAATATTCATTATTATTAATTATTTATTACGATTATTTATTATTATTTATTTTTATTATTATTAATTATTATTACTATTATTATTACTATTACTATTAATTACTACTGTTATTATAAATTATTATCATTAAAAAAACAAGGTGTGAACTAGTTAAGAGTTATGCAGGCTGTGTTAAGATTAACATTATAACATGTTACGCTGGAGTTTGTGGTTAATTCACAGGTTGAGGAGATAAAATTAGCATACTAGGGCGCCTGGAGGCAGGAAGGCTGCGGCTAGGTCACGGGAGGTCATGGCACAACATGCTGTGCTCAGGCAGGGTTGCCAGATTGCGGGAGGAATTCAAAGCCATTGATGGGGAGAAAATGGGAAAGAAATGTTGCAAGGGGAGAAACAACTTGGGAAATATATATAATTTTTTTTCAAGCAGATCTTAATAAAAATGCTACTGATCATGTCTTCAAGCACTGATAGACTTCTGAAGTGCCAATAGATTTAGCAGTCACCTGTGCAAAAGCTTAGAAGGTGCCAGCCCTAAGAAAGGGTGTTCCGTGGCTCGGTTAGTAGCGCACCCAGCTTACATACTGAGTGTCCGGGGTTCGATCCCCGGTACGGGTGTAAACGTTCCTCATGTTTCCTTACACCTGCTGCCCCTCTTCAACTAGCGGTAAGTAGGTACCTGGGTGTTAGCCGACTGGTGTGGGTGGTGGTATACCTTAGATAGAGCTGGGCTTTGAAGTTGACGTAGGACAACAGCTGAAGTCTCTACCACACCCACCATTACAGCCTTAAAAAAACAGCCACCATTACGCAAAACCATAGCTCCCATTACAGATGCAGTAGAGGAAGAGTCTGCTTCGGGGGGAAATGTTGATCTACTTCTAGAAACAGCTGGTGGTGTCTCTGGCTTGGTCACTGAAGATAGTAGTGCAGTTCTAGAAACTACACAAACTGAGAATGCATCTACTACTAATTCTAGCCAACAAAAAGCAAAATGGTGCAAATTCTATGCTTGGGGCATCTGTAAGCATGGAATATCGGGAAAAAACAAATGAGACATGCAACTTTGAGCATTTCAAAAAACCTTCTGTCTAAAGTAATGTGTCGTTCCACCTCCTGCAAATTCTTCCACCCTGAAATGTGCCACTCTTCAGTCCTGAAAAACCAACTGCCCTGCAAACCATTTGAAAGGGACCAGGAGGTACAGACCCTATAGAACATACCATAGTAGTTTCTCCAAGTGATTTTTGGTTGCAGGAAATGAAAAAAATGGAAAGAAATAACCAAAATAGTCCACCACCTTGGATCCTTGTTGGGCTGGAAGTATAGCCAGTGGCCTTCCCTCCAGAACCATAACTACTGATGTCAACAACAAAATCCCCACAACAAACAAGCAACACGACTTCATTTGTATTTGCTAATACACAGGACCTTAAGCCATCCACCAACAACAAAATACCTTTCATCAGTGGACTTCTACAGGAGTCAAATGCGATGTTTGCAGCCTTCACAGAGACCCACACAAAATACCACTTTGACAACAAAATGTGGATAACTAGGTACAACTTAGATGCGACAGAAAGAACAGGCAGCTGGGGGTAAGGGGCTGGCCTGTATGTCAGGGAGTCGCTCAGCTGCACACAGTTACTGAACACCACAGAACTTCTAACAGTAAAGATCAAGAACCAAAACTTAGTCATTGTGGTTGTATATAAGTCACCAGATAACTCCCCAACAGTTCAAGGAACAGTTATTGAAAACTTATTACTGTCTGAAAAACCTTCCAGCCCCATCCCCAAACATCTTGCGTCTTGGTGATTCCACTCTAAGACATACAAAATATAAGACTGTGGCAAATAATGTTATAGTAGAGACAATCCCTGGAGGCAGCTCAGATGTAAAGTCACACATACATGAGTTGCTTAATCTCTGCAATAAATACAACCTAAGCCAACAGATAGTGGAGCCAAGAAAACTGGAAAACACATTTGACCTTATTTTCACAAATAATGAGGACCTGGTAAGAAACATAACAATATCAAAAACAACTAATTCGGATCACAATCTAATCGAAGTCCAGAGTTACATGCACAGGGGTCCTGATCAGCAAAATGCATACAGCTACGAGGATGCCTTCACCAAATTCAACTTCAACAACAACATCAACTGGGATCAGGTAAACCATGTCCTAAATGAAACATGTTGGGAAGGTATTTTAAATAACATGGATCCAAATCAGTGCCTTGAAAAATCAACTTTCTGCTAGTTGAAGTATGCTCAAGACATATTCCTCTAAGAAAACAAAAGAGAAGTAAACTGGAGAGAGAGAGACGTTTTCTCTACAGGAGAAGGCGAAGAATCACTGAGCTCCTCATTGGGGTTAGATTATCTGAAACACGGAAGGAAGCACTGACCAGAGAAGTGTAAAATATTGAGCTTAAGTTGAATGATTCATAGATTATCCAGGAGAGACAAGAGGAGCTAATAGCAATTAGTGAAATCGAAAGAAATTCAAAATATTTCTTTTCATGTGCCAAAAACAAATAAAAAACCACATCTAGTATCAGGCCCTTGCACAGATGACAACAAAGAAAAGTCAGATACTGAAGTCTCAATATGACTGTGTTTAGCGAACCATTAATCAGTCTAAAGATAGACAATCGAAATTACTTTTTCATGAATGAGCCTCAAAACCTTGTCAATGTATGCCAAATTTCTGACATACCCTTAACTCTACTGGACTTTTATAAAGCCATTGACATCATGCCCATGCACTCAGCCCCAGGTCCAGACTCGTATAACTTTGTGTTAATTAAGAACTGCAAGAAACCCTTTTTGCGTGCCCTAAGTATACTATGGAGGAGCATAGACACGGGTGAAACCCCACAGTCACTAAAAACGACGGATATAATATATATTAATATATATATATATATATATATGTTCTTTTTATTTTCTCTATTGTCCATGGGGAAGTGGAAAAGAATCTTTCCTCCGTAAGCCATGCGTGTCGTATGAGGCGACTAAGATGCCGGGAGCAATGGGCTAGTAACCCCTTCTCCTGTACAAATCTACTAAAAACGAGAAGAAGAAAAACTTTATAAAATTGGGTTGTCTGAATGTGCGTGGATGTAGTGCGGATGATAAGAAAGAGATGATTGCCGATGTTATGAATGAAAAGAAGTTGGATGTCCTGGCCCTAAGCGAAACAAAGCTGAAGGGGGTAGGCGAGTTTCAGTGGGGAGAAATAAATGGGATTAAGTCGGGAGTATCTGAGAGAGTTAGAGCTAAGGAAGGGGTAGCAATAATGTTGAAGGATCAGTTATGGAAGGAAAAGAGGGAATATAAATGTGTAAATTCAAGGATTATGTGGATTAAAATAAGGGTCGGATGCGAAAAGTGGGTCATAATAAGCGTGTATGCACCTGGAGAAGAGAGGAGTGTAGAGGAGAGAGAGAGATTTTGGGAGATGTTAAGCGAATGTATAGGAACTTTTGAACCAAATGAGAGAGTAATTGTGGTAGGGGACCTAAATGCTAAAGTGGGAAAACATGCAGAGAGGGTGTAGTAGGTAAGTTTGGGGTGCCAGGTGTAAATGATAATGGGAGCCCTTTGATTGAACTTTGTATAGAAAGGGGTTTAGTTATAGGTAATACATATTTTAAGAAAAAGAGGATAAATAAGTATACAAGATATGATGTAGGGCGTAATGACAGTAGTTTGTTAGACTATGTATTGGTAGATAAAAGACTGTTGAGTAGACTTCAGGATGTACATGTTTATAGAGGGCTACAGATATATCAGATCACTTTTTAGTTATAGCTACAGTGGGAGTAAAAGGTAGATGGGATACAAGGAAAATAGAATCAGTAAGTAAAAGAGAGGTGAAGGTTTATAAACTAAAAGAGGAGGCAGTTAGGGTAAGATATAAACAACTATTGGAGGATAGATGGGCTAGTGAGAGTGTAGGAAATGGGGTCGAAAATGTATGGGGTAGATTTAAAAATGTAGTGTTAGAGTGTTCAGCAGAAGTTTGTGGTTACAGGCGAGTGGGTGCGGGAGGGAAGAGGAGCGATTGGTGGAATGATGATGTAAAGAGAGTAGTAAGGAGAAAAAGTTAGCATATGAGAGGTTTTTACAAAGTAGAAGTGATGCAAGGAGGGAAGAGTATATGGAGAGAAAAAGAGAGGTTAAAAGAGTGGTGAAGCAATGTAAAAGAGAGCAGATGAGAGAGTGGGTGAGATGTTATCAGCAAATTTTGTTGAAAATAAGAAAAAGTTTTGGAATGAGATTAATAAGTTGAGGAAGCCTAGAGAACAAATGGATTTGACAGTTAAAAATAGGAGAGGAGAGTTATTAAATGGAGAGTTAGAGGTATCGGGAAGATGGAGAGAATATTTTGAGGATTTGTTAAATGTTGATGAAGACAGGGAAGCTGTGATTTCGTGTGTAGGGCAAGGAGGAATAACATCTTGTAGGAGTGTGGAAGAGCCAGTTGTGGGTGTAGGGAAGTTCGTGAAGCAGTGGGTAGAATGAAAGGGGTAAGGCAGCTGGGATTGATGGGATAAAGATAGAAATGTTAAAAGCAGGTGGGGATATAATTTTGGAGTGGTTGGTGCTATTATTTAATAAATGTATGGAAGAGGGTAAGGTACCTAGGGATTGGCAGAGAGCGTGTATTGTTCCTTTCTATAAAGGCAAAGGGGACAAAAGAGAGTGCAAAAATTATAGGGGAATAAGTCTGTTGAGTGTACCTGGTAAAGTGTATGGTAGAGTTATTATTGAAAGAATTAAGAGTAAACAGAAAGCAGGATAGCAGATGAACAAGGGGCTTTAGGAAAGGTAGGGGTGTGTAGACCAAGTGTTTACAGTGAAACATATAGGTGAACAGTATTTGGATAAGGGTAAAGATGTTTTGTGGCATTTATGGATTTGGAAAAGGCGTATGATAGGGTAGATAGGGGGCAATGTGGCAGATGTTGCAGGTGTATGGAATAGGAGGAAGGTTACTGAAAGCAGTGAAGAGTTTTTATGAGGATAGTGAGGCTCAGGTTAGAGTGTGTAGGAGGGAAGGGACTATTTCCAGTAAAAGTGGGCCTTAGACAAGGATGTGTGATGTCACCGTGGTTGTTCAATATATTTATAGATGGGGTTGTAAGAGAAGTGAATGCAAGGGTCTTGGCAAAAGGTGTTGGTCTAAAAGATAAAGAAGCAAATACAAAGTGGGAGTTGTCACAGTTGCTTTTTGCTGATGACACTGTGCTTTTGGGAGATTCTGAAGAGAAGCTGCAGAGGTTGGTGGATGAATTTGGTAGGGTGTGTAAAAGAAGAAAATTGAAAGTGAATATAGGAAAGAGTAAGGTGATGAGGATAACAAAAGAATAGGTGACGAAAGATTGGATATCAGATTGGAGGGAGAGAGTATGGAGGAGGTGAATGTATTCAGATATTTGGGAGTGGACATGTCGGCGGATGGGTCTATGAAGGATGAGGTGAATCATAGAATTGATGAGGGGAAAAGGGTGAGTGGAGCACTTCGAGTCTGTGGAGACAAAGAACCTTGTCCATGGAAGTAAAGAGGGAATGTATGAGAGTATAGTTATACCAACGCTCTTATATGGGTGTGAAGCATGGGTGATGAATGTTGCAACGAGGAGAAGGCTGGAGGCAGTGGAGATGTCATGTCTGAGGTCAATGTGTGGTGTGAATATAATGCAGAGAATTCGGAGTTTGGAAATTAGGAGGAGGTGCGGATTACCAAAACGATTGTCCAGAGAGCTGAGGAGGGGTTGTTGAGGTGGTTTGGACATGTAGAGAGAATGGAACGAGACAGAGTGACTTCGAGAGTGTATAAATCTGTAGTGGAGGGAAGGCGGGGTAGGGGTCGGCCTAGGAAAGGTTGGAGGGAGGGGGTAAAGGAAGTTTTGTGTGCGAGGGGCTTGGACTTCCAGCAAGCATGTGTGAGCGTATTTGATAGGAGTGAATGGAGGCATATGGTTTTTAATACTTGACGTGCTGTTGGAGTGTGAGCAAAGTAACATTTATGAAGGGATTCAGGGAAACCGGCAGGCCGGACTTGAGTTCTGGAGATGGGAAGTACAGTGCCGGCACTCTGAAGGAGGGGTGTTAATGTTGCAGTTTTATAACTGTAGTGTAAAGCACCCTTCTGGCAAGACAGTGATGGAGTGAATGATGATGAAAGTTTTTCTTTTTCGGGCCACCCTGCCTTGGTGGGAATCGGCTGATGTGTTAATAAAAAAATAAAAATATATATATGCCGAATAAGCCCGGCATCGTCGTCAGAGAAAGTATCATTGTGTAATTTGTCAGTTTCTTAAATAAAATATTCGTGTTCGTGGTGAGTGCGACACCTGGCTCACAGCAACATACAACTGCTGCTCCTCCAATATTTGCAGTTATTCAAGAACGTCTCCCCGTGTTTGAGTTTCATGCTCCAGCCTTGACTCTTATATTTCTATTGGCGCAAGTGACCAGCAGCATGACTCTCAGACTCGTGGGTAAAACACTGTGCACTGAGGATGGAGGATAATACTGGGAATGACGCACTCAGGATGTAAAGTGATACTGTATAAGCTCTGGCACATCCTATATATATATACGTTAGAAACAGTATCGGGGGAAGTAGTGATCCTTGTGGCACATCACTGGACACATTCGTCCACAAACGTGGATTCCTTCGCAAATTTTCTCATTTTGCTTCAGGGTAAACACTTTTATCCACTCAAACATCTTAACATTCTATTAAAGAAGAAAAAAGTCTCAATACCGTGACTGGAACAATACACAAATAACCCACACATAGGAGGGAGGAACTTATGACGACGACCTGAACCATTTACAAAGTAGAAGCAGGACCGAAACGTCCTGCTTCTCCTATATTCGGGTTGTTTGTGTAACATTCTATTACCTCTAATTAATGTACTATGAAAAACTCGGGTCTAAATCTTTTTGAAAAATCGTTCTTGATTCTGTACTGTTTGTATATTATTACAGAGACACATGATATACACCAGAGTCATCTAATCATCATTAGCAACATCATGGGATCTTGATACAAGAAATTCTTTAACACTTGTTCAACTTTTGGACGAAGACCTACTTACACTAGTGGATGGTCCCACTGTGACCCCGCCTCCACCTGCTTCCACTCACCTGACTACAGTATATTAAGCCACTTCTACGGCCCTATGCTGTACTTTTTACAAGATTGATGGACTAAACACATTGATTCTAGGCTGAGGGACTGATTACCTGAAATTTCTCCTCTCCTTACACCTTTCTGCTTTGTATTGGACTGATGAAACCACTGTGTGGCTTCATCAGTCCAATACAAAGCAATGTGAAGCAGCGAGATGCTGCTTCACATTGCTGGTCTGATCATGAGCTTGGTTCAGTATTTATCGTCCTTCATTTATAATATATTCCAGAATTCATTAATACGTAATTTTTAGTAGAAGTAAAAAAAATAATAGTTTCCAAAGAATTTTATAAAATATTATTGTATCTTAGGACCCGTTCATGCACCCCAGCTGAGGCTTCATGCGCCCCTGCTAAGGCTTCATGCACCCCTGCTGAGGGGTGCATGCACCCCCCGTAATGAAAAGCAGGGGCGCCACGAGCACGTTAAGAGATAACGCAGTAAGTGTTAAGAGCCCAAGACTGTTCAACTGCCTCACAGCATACATAAGGGGGATTACCAATAGATCCCTGACCGTCTTCAAGAAAGCTCTGGACGTGCACCTAAAGTCAGTACCTGACCAGCAGGGCTGTGGTTTGTACGTCGGTTTGCGTGGGGCCAGCAGCAATAGCCTGATTGATCAGGCCCTGATCCACCGAGAGGCCTGGTCACAGACAGGGTCGCGGGGGCGTTCAACCCCAAACCTTTTCCACGTATACCCTTGTTGAGGCTCCGTACACCCCTGAGGCTTCACGCATCCCTGCTGAAGTTCCATGCACCACTGCTGAGGCTTCATGTACCCTGCTCAGGCTTCATGCACTCCCTGCTGAGGCTTCAAGCACCCCTGCTGAGGCTTCATGCACTCCCTGCTGAGACTTCGTGTACCCCTGCTGAGGCTTCATGCACTCCCTGCTGATGCTTCTAGCACCCCTGCTGAGGCTTCATGTACTCCTGTTGAAACTTCATGCACTCCCTGCTGATGCTTCAGGCACCCCTGCTGAGGCTTCATGTACTCCTGTTGAAACTTCATGCACTCCCTGCTGAGGCTCCACGCACCCTATGCATACACTGGGTGCATTCATCCCCACCTCTCGAACTCTAGACATAATATATTATACACTGTATATATACTGACTCCTCACAGTATATATATATATACACCAAGAGGTTCATTTCTTTCAGGGTTGAGAGATTCTTGTCTGGTGGTGAAAAGGTTCTGTGAAGGTTTAGCGACTCCTAGTGTGGTCGATAGGCTTTAAACCTCAGTAACAAACTGATCAATGAGTGAGTCGTCGTACCCTTCTGCCTCTGTTTATCTACAGTAAAATGGTACTTGGGTTTTAGTTGACTTTTGTGGGTTTAATATAATTTTTAAATGGGTGGCTGGTAAGCCGGTGGAAGGCCTCGGTTAGTTGACCAAAAGCTCTAATGGGGGGGATGGGGGGTCATCACAGGACCTGCGTTAGGAAAAAACATCTGTTTTCTGACAAATCTTACCTAACCTAACCTGCTGTGGGTCGCATCCAGGGAAATGGTCAAGTGTTACAAACGTCTGAGGAACTAATGCATTTCAAGTGCACTAATGTATTTCAAGTGTACTAATGTATTTCAAGTGTACTAATGTATTTCAAGTGTACTAATGTATTTCAAGTGCACTAATGTATTTCAAGTGCACTAATGTATTTCAAGTGCACTAATGCATTTCAAGTGCACTAATGTTCAAGTGCACTAATGTATTTCAAGTGCACTAATGTATTTCAAGTGCACTAACGTATTTCAAGTGTACTAATGTATTTCAAGTGCACTAATGTATTTCAAGTGCACTAATGTATTTCAAGTGTACTAATGTATTTCAAGTGCACTAATGTATTTCAAGTGAACTAATGAATTTCAAGTGAACTAATGTATTTCAAGTGCACTAATGTATTTCAAGTGCACTAATGTATTTCAAGTGTAGTAATGTATTTCAAGTGTACTAATGTATTTCAAGTGAACTAGTGTATTTCAAGTGTACTAATGTATTTCAAGTGTACTAATGTATTTCAAGTGAACTAATGTATTTCAAGTGAACTAATGTATTTCAAGTGTACTAATGTTTACCTGGAGTTTACCTGAGAGAATTACAGGTCAACGACCCCGCGGCCCGGTCGCGACCAGGCCTACCTGTTGACAAGCCTGATCAACCAGGCTGTTACTGCTGGTCACGCACGCAGTCCAACGTCACGAACCACAGCCCGGCTGATCAGGTACCGACTTGAGTCCCTGTCCAGTCTGTTTGAAGACAGCCAGGGGCTGTATTTCAAGTGAACTAATGTTTCAGTGTACTAATGTATTTCAAGTGTACTAATGTATTTCAGTGAAGCTAAGTGTATTTCAAGTGTACTAATATATTTCAAGTGCACTAATGTATTTCAAGTGTACTAATTATTAAGTAATGTATTCTCAAGTTTGAGACTAATGTATTTCAAGTGACTAATGTATTTCAAGTGACTAATGTATTTCAAGTGTACTAATGTATTTCAAATGTACTAATGTATTTCAAGTGCACTAATGTATTTCAAGTGCACTAATGTATTTCCAGTGAACTAATGTATTTCAAGTGTACTAATGTATTTCAAGTGTACTAATGCATTTCAAGAGTACTAATGTATTTCCAGTGAACTAATGTATTTCAAGTGTACTAATGTATTTCAAGTGTACTAATGCATTTCAAGAGTACTAATGTATTTCCAGTGAACTAATGTATTTCAAGTGTACTAATGTATTTCAAGTGTACTAATGCATTTCAAAGTATAAGTTTTCATAATGTATTTCAAGTGTACTAATGTATTTCAAGTGTACTAATGCATTTCAAGAGTACTAATGTATTTCAAGTGTACTAATGTATTTCAAGTGAACTAATGTATTTCAAGTGTACTAATGTATTTCAAGTGTACTAATGTATTTCAAGTGTACTAATGTTTTTCAAGTGTACTAATGTATTTCAAGTGTACTAATGCATTTCAAGAGTACTAATGTATTTCAAGTGTACTAATGTATTTCAAGTGCACTAATGTATTTCAAGTGTACTAATGTATTTCAAGTGTACTAATGTATTTCAAGTGAACTAATGTATTTCAAGTGTACTAATGCATTTCAAGAGTACTAATGTATTTCAAGTGTACTAATGTATTTCAAGTGCACTAATGTATTTCAAGTGTACTAATGTATTTAAAGTGTACTAATGTATTTCAAGTGAACTAATGTATTTCAAGTGTACTAATGTATTTCAAGTGTACTAATGTATTCAAGTGAACTAATGTATTTCAAGTGTACTAATGACCCACCACGATGAGATAAAGAAACAAAGTGGAGAAAAACTAAGACACAAGTGCAACAAGTAGAAGGGAGGCTGTCTCTCAGGGGTAGATGCTACGCTGACACTCTCATTACATTATACATGATCCAGGTGACCTGATTCCCAACTCTCTGTTAGTTCATCTTATCTCTATATATCTCTACACATCTTCAATCTCTTTTCTTTCTAAGAAGAAATTATAATGCATTTTGGATACCGTCAATATTACTCTTAATAGTAAAATTAACCTGTACATTTATGAAGTTTCTCTGTCATTTTATATTGGTAAAATATACTATCTCTTCTGGTTGTGTTGTTTGCTTTCTTCCATGAAAGCTTTGAAGTTAAGCTAAAGTTCATAGCTGGAAGTTAGGAGAGAAACCATATGACGACATTTCGGTCCGTCTAGACCACTGTCAATCCACAATGACCCAGGACCGAAACGTCGTCATAAAGTTCCTCTCCTAAATGCGGGTCATCTGTGAATGGTAGGTAAAAATATGTTATATGTTATATGTTATGTTATATGGTCACACTACTATTTTTGTAATTAGGCCCATCATTTTTCTCTTCTCTGGTTATTTCCACCATATTTATATCAATTACATGTTTGCAGTATAAACCTCTTTCAAAATATTTGCCTCCTTGAATACACCAAATTTAACTTTTTTGGACCACATCGTTGGTTTCCCACCAAGCCAGGGTGACTAAAAGAAACACCTTCACCATTGTTTGTTGAATAGCTGTCTTGCCAGAAGTACAGAATAATACAGTATTTTGCAAATGGTACGTAATACCGAGAAATTGAAACGTAAGACACATGTGCTACAATAATAATAATAATAATAATATCTTTATTTACTACAAGTACATGTACAAGGTATACAGTCCTAGCTGACATCAATGACATACTACTATATAGAAAGCCCCTTGTTATGCAGAGCATTTCGGGCAAATTAGGTCAATTTTGTCCCAGGATGCGACCCACACCAGTCGACTAACACCCAGGTACCCATTATACTGATGGGTGAACATGAACAGCAGGTGCTTTAAGGAAATACGTCCTAATGTTTGTAGGCTTCTTCAGTCGAACACAGAGATAGCACGAGTAGTAGGAGAGTAAACATGATGTAATCAGTCCATCACCATAGAGGAAAAGATTTTGAGGTTATCAGTCCCTCATTTAATCCTCTCTGGAGTATAAAAAGTTCAGACATTCCCTTCTAATTATTCGTACTACAACTATCATGCTGCACTTAATATATTGTATTTATCATAGTTATCAAACCTAACGTGACCTGACCTAACCTTCTCCTTCCTCGGATGAAATCTGATTGCCTCACACTTCCCAAGCGTGGTTATGACCTTTATAAGTTTAGCGCCTTCTACTAAATATATAATAATAATAATAATAATAATAATAATAATAATAATAATAATAATAATAATAATAATAACCTCAAAGACATTACTCCATCCACATTTGTTTAAAACACTATGGTAAATAATCTCAGTCTAGTTCAACTTTATTTATATTTCTTATGTAACATTTGCCTGCCTTCATCTAACATTTGCCTGCCTTCATCTAATATTTGCCTGCCTTCATTTAACATACCTGCCTTCATTTCTCCCAACTATTACCCTGCTTCAGGCTGACTTCAGACAGATATGAAGTCACATTATCGTGGCTGGTTGATTAGTTGGTTATTGGGGTTTAAAGCTTATCAACTACACTAGCATCATTAATCACACATAACCTTTCCATCACCATACAATAAAATATATCTTTAAACGTATAAGAGAAAATTTTAGAAAGGACTTAATTTTAAATATGCTCTTGCTAATTGACCAATTTTACCTCTCGGTGTGAGTATTCTGGGAGCGTGGCTAGAACGATATATTACTTTCTATTATATTAACTATATTAACAAAGTGTTATTAAATTTTTCTAGTTTTAATACTAGTTTTTCGCTTTCTGTTGCTGCCTTATATAACCTGAATATAGAAATACTATAGTTGTGTATATCAGGTTAGTTTTAACGAGGTTAAATATAGTGAGGATTTCTTTCATCTGTTCTCGTGAAGAAATATTAATTTTAAGCCTCGTTTTCTTTTAAATAAAAGTAAACTTACTTATTTTATGTGTGTTTTATTTTTTGTCTTAGCCGCTTCTAAATGCTCATTCATTATATTTATGTCAGTAAAGAATAAAAAGGCACAATACCGTGACTGGAACAATACACAAATAACCAACACATTCTCGAGTGCCATTGTGACTTGATAATTGTCCAAAGTCGAACCGAAACGTCGTCCGTCATCAACTTTTCTCTCCTATGTGTGAGTTATTTGTGTTCATTTATGTCTGGTCTTGGATGCATCTAAATGTTCATTCATTATATGTATCGTCTTACCTACATCTAAACGTTCATTCATTATAATTATATCTCTTACCGGTTGCATCTAAAAGTACATTCATTATGTCTCCTCGTACCTGCTTCTGTAAGTTCATTCATTATAATTACATCTCTTAGCTGCATCTAAACGTCCACTCACTACTTGTTTTTCATTCCGTTCATTTCTCATTTAAAATCTGTTCCACTGTCCTCTCCACAGTTTCAGCCTCTCTCGAGTGTTTGTTGACATGATTCCCCTCTAGTCTTCTCACGGCGCGTTACTCACTTGTTTCTCTCTCTTAATTTCAACCCTGTCCACGTACACTTGTAATTCTTAAGTAATACCTTATTAATAAAATAGTGAAAATACTGTATCATTTCCAGCTTGATACTCAGCTCTTCGTCTGCATGAGTCTCACCTTGATACTCAGCTCTTCGTCTGCATGAGTCTCACCTTGATACTCAGCTCTTCCTCTGCATGAGTCTCACCTTGATACTCAGCTCTTCCTCTGCATGAGTCTCACCTTGATACTCAGCTCTTCCTCTGCATGAGTCTCACCTTGATACTCAGCTCTTCCTCTGCATGAGTCTCACCTTGATTCTCAGCTCTTGTTGGTCTCGTCATTCAGCAGAGAGCAACACAGCTGTGTTGGTTGTTTACACAGCCTCCAGCCTTCAGTAACCTCGGTACACTCTCCATTTCCTTTTCGCTATGTTGTTGCTTTAATTATTTTTAGTTAGTGGGACTCTGCAAGAGAGTGTGTGTGAGTGTGTGTGTGTGTGTGTGTGTGTGAGTGTGTGTGTGTGTGTGTGTGTGTGTGTGTGTGTGTTGTGTGTGTGTGTGTGTGTGTGTGTGTGTGTGTGTGTGTGTATGTGTGTGTGTGTGTGTGTGTGTGTGTGTGTGTGTGTGTGTATGCGCGCATTATTCTTCACGTGTCTTGCAATTACACTGCCTGCATATAAAACTCACGTTGCTCTCTTTCCTATCTTGAGCAACATACATTGTATGTTATTGCAACACTGCATCAGACAAACCTGTATTTGTTAGCATTCTCTTCATCCATCTTTCACCTCTACCCCTTCCTCTGATATATATATATATATATATATATATATATATATATATATATATATATATATATAACAACCACAGGGGGAGTTGAATAATAGCTCTGGGTCTTTCGTGTTGCAATCAACACATCATCAGGAACTTGCAATGTTGAGGAACTGAGTAAGATATCTCAGCAGATTCGTTCCGAGGGTCTCTTGCTAACCTTGTATCACATGTTCGCGATTCTTGCATATACTATATGATTCTTGCATATACTATATGATATGTGTGTGTGTAACTAATTAAGATATAAACTATCTGAATTGTTGCTCGTATAGGCATCGGGAATCCAATAACGTCTAAACATCTGTTTGTTTATCCAGGCAGTTGTTGAACCAGCAAGGCTTCATCAGTGTTCTTATCTCCAGGTGGTACTGGGTACCGTAGCGTCTGTATTGGTTGTGGATCCTCAGGTGTCTTGGTTCTTGCCTTGAATGTCATACTTGTGTTGTTTCTGGAAATCTTGGCCCAAAAGCAAGTCACAACACAGATCTTTTATAACCTTCCAAGACTAGCAAATGTATAAGTTTCACCACTGAGCTCCAAGGTTATATTATATAAGCCTCGTCAGCAGGTCGATGCCTCACGATTCGTCCTCGACATTAACTACGCTCCTTGTTACACGCTACGAACGGACGACTGGCATGTAAAATGCTATGGAAAAGATACAAGGAAAATTGCCCCCTTGCCTCGTGCTATCCCAACTAAAATACTATACCCACAGTGTACTGATACCATCACATGGAGTTCCTCAATCTCACTACCAGCAATTTACGGACTTTTTTATGAGATAGGAATAAAATAATTTTCCAATTTCGTGACTCAAATTATCCGAATAGACAAGGGAAGAGTCACTGTTATAGTTTAAAAAAAGCTTTCAATGATAGATAATTAGCGGAAGAAAGATAAGGCAAGGACGTCAAAGCAAGAAAAAGAAGGAGGGGGGAAGGAAGCAGAGATTGAAGTCCTCGATGGTCTGAATTATATTCTTTTGTCAGCCTTGAGAAGCCCTCGATATGGAGGCCTTGAACTGATGACTTACTTCAAGGCAAGGGAGGTGCTAATCAAGTCACTTGATCTAAGGAATTGGGGAGCTATCCACTCTTTGTTGGGATCAAAATGATGTATCCGCCACCCGTCCCATTTTCCGGGTATTGTGTATGGCCCTTTAGTCCCTTTTAGTTCTGATGACAGCGGAAATGATTACGTGATGGCAGAAATCTTCACAAGAGTGACCGATGACTGACAGGAGTGACTTGTGTATGAGGAATCTTTGGCTTTCTGAGTATACGGAATGACTGGGAAACGACGAGTTAGCACGATGATTGTGACGATTGACGACACATTGACTTGACAAGATATACCAGAGACCTGTTCGTCCTATACACCATGTTGTGCTTGCAATAATTATTATTAATTATTATTATTATTATTTGAAGGTAAGATTCTGTCTCTCACTCTCTGCAGCTCAGGATATCCGGTTGCGAGCGTACAAGTGCATCAAAGCATCCAGAAGTAGAACTAGTAGTAATTAGATGTAGATTTTTAAGTACACACAGCTCAGTGGGTGACAGCTGAGTAACACAAGTAGTTGTAGCTGGAACAGTACTAAAAAAACGTAGTTTGTAGCCCAGACCATTCATCTACTTTTACCTGTGTATATCAATGGTAAACAGTACCGACAAAATGAAGAATTAGACACATGTGCAACATCTGGGTGTCTTTATTTGTAGACGTTTCGTCATCCAGTGGCTTTATCGGTACAATGAATGGATAAAATGTGAAGACTAGAAATATATAAAGAAGACAGTGGAAGACGAGGTAATCAGTCCCTCATCTGCTCCTAGGATGAGGGACTGATCCCCTCGTCTTCCACTGTCTTCTGTATATATTTCTACAGTCTTCTTATTGTGTCCATGATTTGTATTGACAAAGCCACTGGATGGCGACACGTCTACAAGATATCCACATGTTGCACATATGTCTATATGTCTAATTCTTCCCTTTTATCTCTCCTGTCAATTTCAGCCGAAGGCCGCTCCCCCCCCCCTCCTTCTGGCACCACTTGTGCCTGCCTTGATGCCAGGTACTTGGTACCTGGCAAAAGAAGACAGCAGAAGAATTTAAAATCCCCTCCGAGCTGTCTGCTGAGGTACTATCAATGTTCCTGTTATCTAGACATTTGAGGCAAGGATAGTAAAACAGAAGGCTCTCTCCCCACTCTCCATTCGCTAAGACCACTGTCGGTATGAAACAGGGGGAAAGGGGAAACATGTCATATCATGCTGATAGAAACGGGCCCCCATAATTCCCTTTAGCACCAACGGTACCCCATAATTTTCTTCAGCCAAAAAGTCACCCCTTAATTTCCTTCAGTCATTATAAACTCCTGTGATAACAATCAAAAGTTATTCTTCTTATTCTTATTAAATCTTCGCCTATACCAGACATTCATATAAAAACCTCATGATTTCAATACCAAGTGATTTCAATGCCAAATACTTATCCAAACTACTTCACACAGAGTAATTTTCAGTACTGAGAATGTAAGAACACTGCAGAAGCCTACTGGCCTTTTTTGAGGTAAAAAGGACACAAATACATATGAGGCATTCCACTGTGGCAACGTTTCGCTCTCCATGAGGTTTGTTAAGCTTGACGAAGTTCCTGGAGAGCGAAACGTTTTCTCATGTGTCACTTTACCTAACATATTATCGGTAATTCTAGCAATATTATTACTACTAGTTTATTCTCCCAGTACCTAATACTGCTCTCACCTAAACTGTATACCTTCATTAGTCAGTATTGCATACCTTCATAGATTGGTATTGTATACCTTTATTGGTTAGTATTGTGTACCCTTTTTGGTTGGTATTGTGTACCTTTATTGGTCAGTACTGTATACCTTTATTGATCAGTATGGTATACCGTTGTATGTGTAATCCCTGATAACTTCACTTTCAGGGCTGGCTACTCATATGCAACTTCATGACCTTTATCATTCACTTCAGAACCTCTCTCTCTCTCTCTCCAAAACCCATAAATACCCATGTCTTGTTCTCTGTGCGAATTGATTTTGTCCCTGGAGGACGAAATGTCTTCGCAATAAAATGCCATAACCTGTGTCTTATTTACATACTGTCGGGATGCTCTGACATTATATGACCCTACGGGCTAGTTGACACAGTACGGTCCTGTCATGGCACTGCTTGTTCCGCTGTCACATTAACTCCTATCAGCAATTTCTGCAACCCTAGCAAACAGTGTGGAAAATTCAAATGCACATAGAGTATCACAAACAAGGGTCTTATAGAGTCTCAATGATATGTCATATGTAATCTTATAGTGAGGAAGACTTAATTGTTAATCACCAAGTCACTGTGTGTGATAAATGATTTAGAAAACCTACAAGTTGAAGAATAAGACACTATTGTACAAGAATGGTATACAATACCGATGCATCCTTACTGAGGAAACATGTCGCCAGGGAGTGGCTTCTCCACGAGAGGAAGAAGAATTTGAGGTAATCAGGCTAAATGACTGATTACGTCAAATTCTTCTTCCGCCATTCTTCTTTGTATTAGATTGAAGAAACCACTGGATGGCAAAAAGCTTCCTCAAAAGAACATTCCCTATTGTTACACAATGTGTTATTCTTCACTAAGTCGCTGTTGGATCCCCTTTACACCCCTCACCTCCAGCTGGCTTCTGCTGTGGATCTTAAGTCTGTCTGAACTTCAGGAAAAACGCTGTCAAAATTCATTTCAGGGTATCTTCCAAGATGCAGTTAATTTGTCTGAAGCGGCTGGCATTGACGTGTAACAAGAAAAAAGTGTGACAACACGCTTAGTCACGTCATTTACAGGAGTCTGTTGTTGAATTTTAATTTGGATATCGCCAGAAAATGACAACTTCTCACGAATTCTGCACACATGTTTACCCTTCCTGTCACGGACATGTTAGTCACCGAATTAAACAAGACGATTTTCAAACAACTGGTGAAGCATACTGAAGCTTACTGAAGCATACTGAACCACACTGAAGCATACTGAAGCACATTGAAGCATACTGAAGCACACTGAAGCATACTGGAGCACACTGAAGCACACTGAAGCACACTGAAGCACACTGAAGCACACTGAAGCATACTGAAGAGTTCATCAGCACTGACGTCTTCATCAAGTGTGACGTAACCATCAAGTGTGACGTAACCATCAAGTGTGACGTAAACATCAAGTGTGACGTCTTCAAGTGTGACGTCTTCTTGAGAGGAAAAACAACAAGACGATCACACAGCTCATACGGTGATGCTTGACGGATCTAAGATGCTGGTCATCACTGTGACTGTCAGATCATGCTGCACCACCCACGTGACGGTGGTTCTTCCTGCGACTCATAAAAACTAACTTGAAGAGCAACACCAGTGATAACAGAACAAGTGATATTGCAATCATATCTATAAACTCAAATAAGGCATCAATGATACTTTTACTTGCAGTCATAACAACACAATAATGAACACTGGTATAACCTTACAGTGACCCTCACCTGCACACTTTACAGTACAGTTAATCTGTTATGATCGTCCTGTATATCGACCTTTTCCGGTTCAGTGATTAATTTGATTATATTATTGTTCTATAATTCTCTGTATATCATTGCACTAATAAGGCCATTATTTTGACAGCAAGTTATATAATGATGTAATTTTGTTTAATTACTGTTCATATTATTTGAACTGAATAATTTCTTCACTCTTACAAAGCGTGAATAAAATAATTTTGAGACAATATTATTATTTTAATTGATCTGTAATATGCACTAAGTAAAAACAGTTTGCTTGATATGCAAACGCATGGAGTTCCCCTAAGTGCTCCCCATCCAACCAGCAAGCCCCCCTAAGCCCCCCAAGCCCACCAAAGCCCCCAAGGCCCCAATAAAAAATACATCAAGCCACCCTCCCCCCTCCAGTAAAAGAATCCTGGCGGCTCCCTTGCATATATTAGGTGCGTTTCTACACGCATGACTGTACTTACTTAACGTGGAAACCTAAATATTGATCATGTTAGTTTCGGTTGATGTAAATTAACCTATATTTTTGTCCAGTTAACTGATAATTACAAAATAAAGGTGGCAGCTTACGTCTGGCAGTACCGGACATAGGTAAAATACATTTGCAACAGTTAGGTATCTTTATTTCGAAACGTTTCGCCCACACTATTCTCCAGGCTGAGGGACTGACCACCTCAAAACTAGATCTTCAAGGGTGTGGGACTGATTACATAGTCTTCACATCTCTTCTGCTTCTACCAACTTTTCTGTCCTCGACTGAAGAAGCCTACTGTGTGGGCGAAACGTTTCTAAATAAAGATACCTAACTGTTGCATATGTGTCTTACCTAACAACCTGTCGGTATTGCATACCATTTTAATATTCATTCAGTACCAGACATAGCGGCGTCATCCCCCCTTCCCGTCTCTCTGTCTCTCTGTCCCTCTGTCTCTCTCTCTCACTACGATATCTCCACACAGTTTCCTGAAGTTGAAGGATGAGTTATCCCAAGGATTACTACATAAAACACAAGTATGTTTGTTATCCAGGCGCAGTTTGCTTAACTTGAAGGTTGTCAGATGGATTAAGCCTCATACGGTCACACTGTACAAACCATACCACGGGTGGGGTTCGAACTCGCGGTCACAGTGTCTCAAAACTCCAGACCGTCGCGTATCACGAAACTTGAGACTGACAGCCAGCATCAGTGACATGCTAGTGCATTTGTGTTGCTGTGCCATCCTGAAAATGTATCTCGTATTGCATAACCCCAGCCCCTTGTACCTCAGTGCAACGATAGAAATAGTTCAGAGTGCGGCGTAAGTTTTCAGTGCGGTTAAATATTGATCTGAAGCCAAGCTGAAGAGGCATTCTCTTGTTATCTCAGAGAGACCACTATCTTGATATACAACAGGACATTAAGCTTAAAGCCGTTAAAAAGATACATTGTCAAGTTATCAGCACTGAAGGGTTGAGGTCCCTGGCTGCCTTCCAGAGGGAGTTGGACAGATACCTAAAGTCAGTACTCGATCAGCCTGGATGTGGCTCGTACGTTGGATTGTGGGGATTGTGTGCGGCCAGTAGTAACAGCCTGGGTGATCAGGCCCTGATCCACCCGGAGGCCTGGTCAAGAAGTGGGCCGCGGGGGGGTTGACCCCCAGAACACCCTCCAGGCAGGAGAACTAAAAAAATATGGCAAGAAAACCAGTAAATCAGTTTTCCCATTTTCTTCCATAAAAAAAGCAAATTATGACCAATAAAGACTAAAACCAACCCAAACTTTTCTGTAAGACTGAACAGCGTTTAAGGCTTAAGTAACTTTTATTTAAGTTTTTGGGTACAAATGATACTTTCTATTTTTACAATGGTCTTGAAGACACAGATGTTATGGTCACATAAAAAGTAAATTATGTAGGTTTAACCTTTGAAAACTCAATAATTCTGACCATAAGAGGCAGTCTCCATTAATTTCAAGGAAGCAAATTGGCTCAACAAAATTGACACCAAAATTTACTTAATATAAAATCTAAGAGAAAATTCCTTTGGGGAAAATACATCAGCACCGGAAGTTTAAAGCCGACCAGAAGATGCATTTCCTAGTAATTGCACAGCATCCAACAAAGTTTGCACCAGCACAGCCTAAACCCAAACAAGTTTCATTTGTTTCATAAGATGAATCAATCGTTAAAGCTTGACGCCATTCAGATCCAAGGAAGGGGAGAATAAGTCCAGTTAAGTGGATGAAGAAACTCTCACTTGTTATTTAATACAAAAATATGCTACAGTATTTTGAGATTAAATGGCAAAATGGCCCCTAAACACTCCACCAATATTTATAATTATAACTATACTTTTTAAAGGGGTGGACCGGTAAGCCAGCGGAAGGTCTCGATCAGATGACCTAAAGCTCCAGCTACGAGTTATCATATGACTAAGACCCGCGTCAGGAAACACTTGTCCTGTTTCCTGACGAACCTACTTAACCTAACTAACATCGTCAATCTTATCCTAAGATATTCACGAGAGTTGAAATTCTGAAACCGATCTGAAGTAGCTTTGTGGAGTTAATGTATATAAACCAATATCTGGAATGATCGACATAACACTGAGCAAGTGTTCCCCTAACCTTCCCTAGTTATACTTCACCAGGACTCAACTAACACTGAGCAAGTGTTCCACTAACCTTCCCTAGTTATACTTCACCAGGACTCAACTAACACTGAGCAAGTGTTCCACTAACCTTCCTAGTTATACTTCACCAGGACTCAACTAACACTGAGCAAGTGTTCCACTAACCTTCCCTAGTTATACTTCACCAGGACTCAACTAACACTGAGCAAGTGTTCCACTAACCTTCCTAGTTATACTTCACCAGGACTCAACTAACACTGAGCAAGTGTTCCACTAACCTTCCCTAGTTATACTTCACCAGGACTCAACTAACACTGAGCAAGTGTTCCACTAACCTTCCCTAGTTATACTTCACCAGGACTCAACTAACACTGAGCAAGTGTTCCACTAACCTTCCCTAGTTATACTTCACCAGGACTCAACTAACACTGAGCAAGTGTTCCACTAACCTTCCCTAGTTATACTTCACCAGGACTCAACTAACACTGAGCAAGTGTTCCACTAACCTTCCCTAGTTATACTTCACCAGGACTCAACATTTGAGGACGATCGTATAAGACGTTCTGTCGGTAGTTAGTGGAAGAGAAGAACGTTGTGGCTGACGATATAATTAGTTCTGGTATGAACTCTTATCAAAATAAAATATTTAAGAGCTCACTTGACTCGTGAAAATTAAAAACGCTATAAAACCTCCAGTTTTAATTTCGTTTGATTTCTAGTTAAAATTTTCCACAATCTTATAAATATTTTATTTTTCTGTTATTTTATTGAATCCAATATAATTGTTTCTATAAAACTGACAACTAACACAGCCCAGATTCAATATTAAAATACTTGCAACTGAGATACACAAGTCCTTAGCGTTTGAAGCCAACCAGAAGAGCCATTCTCCAGCTATTACTTGGAAACCAATTTATTGAATTAAAATGACAAATTAAATTTACACATCTTTAGCAGAAAGTAAAGTTTTTATAAGAAAGCTTCTCAACACTGACGCCATTCACTAGTAGCTGAAAGGACTCCAACGATTCTAAGTTTTCAACAATGTCATTAAAATTTAAAGTTACAGAGTAACTTAAGTGGTGTCATCTTAGCGAATGCGTCAGCGTTTATAATTTACAGCCGATCAGAAAAGGTGTTCTTTAGCTATTGAATAGGAATTCATGTCGTTATTTATTTACCAAAATTGGCAAAATTTGGATTTATGTAGACCAATAACTAAGCGAACCTTACTTCCAGGAGAACAAACGAGGACTGGAAGTTTGAAGCTGATCAGAAGAAGCATTCTCCAGTCATTACACGTATTCCATTTTTAAACTAGTTTAGTACACTGACTAACTTGCCACCACACAAAGTGAACTCAGTACTCTCCTGGCAGCAAGATGCATCACACATTAAATACTGAAGCTATCCAGGAAAGGAAGACTCGTATATTTTTAACGTGTATCAGGAGGAATAAAAATGTCACACTCTTACACATAAAACTAGAAAATGTGCATCTGAACATTTCAGCTTCGCTCTCAGCCGTCGTCAGAGTAGAAACACAAGTTTGTTCTCAGGGTTTAAAGTCAAGTAAAAGAGGATTTTGAAAGTTGTTGGTCGCATTCCAGGATACCTTTGGAATGGGTTGTATGCAACATTGGTCATGGGGCACCTGCTCGTTAATGCATATTGCATAATTCTTGCCCTAGTTACCGTACACCAGCCTTGGTCATTTGAAGACGACTGGATGAAGCCTTGTATTATAAATTAAATATAAACGAAACATTGAAGGAAGGAAAAAAACTCTCTCAGGGAGAGAGGAGAGAGAGAGAGAGAGAGAGAGAGAGAGAGAGAAAGAGAAGAGAGAGAGGGAGAGAGAGAGAGAGAGAGAGAGAGAGAGAGAGAGAGAGAGAGAGAGAGAGAGAGAGAGAGAGAGAGAGAGAGAGAAAAGAGAGAGAGAGAGGGGGGGGGAGACCTCACCTGGACAGATCTGTCATTTCAGCAGAGCCTTCAACACCAGAGGGAAGTAGGTGACCTTACTGTTATGTACAAGGCCATTGTTGTCGAAGTCCAGCACTTGGCTCACTTCGTGGCCAGCGAGAAGAGAGCTTCTACACAATAAGACGGGCAGCCAGCAGCAACTACACTCTGGCTGTAACCTTCTCAGGAATATCACTTCATCTGAAATCATTTATTCCCAGGATGACTGAGTCTGGAACATGTTCATACAACATAATGACATCGATGAAGTAAATTCAGTTGACCAAATTAAATCGCTGGGTCCACAAATGGCTCTAATTTCAAATGATCTAATGTAGGTAACAGCTCTTAGCTTGCTAATAAAGGTAGGAACTCTGTGAAACCCCTGTGTAAGAGAGAGAGAGAGAGAGAGAGAGAGAGAGAGAGAGAGAGAGAGAGAGAGAGAGAGAGAGAGAGAGAGAGAGAGAGAGAGAGAGAGAGAGAGAGAGCCAGAGCCAAATAGAGAGAATCACAGAGAGTTAATCACACAAGGTAATCAGACACGAGCGTGACCTGACAACGGGAGAGGCGCTTACAAATCACCTCAGTGAGCTCTTAAATGCTACAATTTCGGTACAACAGATCAATTATCTTCCATTTGCGGTTATGTTGTCAAACTGGTGCTTCTTTGTGGTTTGTTGTTTGACTGTCATCTTCTGGTCGTGCTGCTAAACTGTCATTTTCTTTTACGGTGATTTTAACTTGTCGTTTGCTTTTGTTTTACGGTGAAAATAACTTTTACCTACGTTAAACTGTCGGCCATACTGGTAATTAAATTGTCGTGTCAGAGAGAGTGAGTTATCCTCAGCAGAGTGATTAGAGTGATGGTGCAGCAGGCGAGGACATGAATAACAGAATAGAAATATGGTCCAGGAGGTATCAAGTATTTAAAAAGACATATACAGCTAAAGGAGACCTTTCTTTAGTAGTATCCTTCGCTTACATGAGGCGTTATCGTGTCTGATATTTTCTCTACCAAGGCACCATAACTGCCAAGGCACCATAACTGCCAAGGCACCATAACTGCCAAGGCACCATAACTACCAAGGCACCATAACTGACAAGGCACCATAACTGCCAAGGCACCATAACTACCAAGGCACCATAACTGACAAGGCACCATAACTGCCAAGGCACCATAACTACCAAGGCACCATAACTGACAAGGCACCATAACTGCCAAGGCACCATAACTGCCAAGGCACCATAACTACCAAGGCAACATAACTACCAAGGCACCATAACTGCCAAGGCACCATAACTGCCAAGGCACCATAACTACCAAGGCAACATAACTACCAAGGCACCATAACTGCCAAGGCACCATAACGGTCAAGGCAGCATAACTGCCAAGGCACCATGACTGTCAAGGCACCATAATTGCCAAGGCACCATAACTACCAAGGCAACATAACTACCAAGGCAACATAACTGCCAAGGCACCATAACGGTCAAGGCAGCATAACTGCCAAGGCACCATAACTACCAAGACACCATAACTGCCAAGGCACCATAACTACCAAGGCACCATAACTACCAAGGCACCATAACTGCCAAGGCACCATAACTGCCAAGGCACCATAATTTTGTCGCGTCAAGACAAGTAGCTAAAGTATGGCATAGCTGAAAAGTATCAAAATGACCAATTGTACAAAGTGGAGTTCCATAAGGCTCGGTACTGGGACCAATACTGTTTCTGGTACATATTAATAACACGCCAGACTAGAAAAGCTGAATCTGAAATAAAGAATAACAGTACTGGGGGAGACGTGTTGATAACATACAAAATACTCAGAGAACTTGAACATACGTTCAAAGCAAGATTGTTGGAGAGGTAGGGAGTGATACATGGGGCAACAATTGGAAGTTGAAGGCACAGATAAGTCAATGGAAGGTCAGGAATTATTTTTTTTCAGCCCCAAGGTGGCCAGGAATTGAAAAGACCTGGAGGAAGTATTGGTCTACCTGCAGTCTACTGCGTGAGTCATCGGTCCCACGGCCTGACCCCGAGCTGGCGTCCTGGAGGCCAACTTCATTCACAGCCAACGAGGCCAGGAAGAAGTGAACCTGGTCACGAGCAGTAAAGATGAGAGCCACGAGCAGTAAAGATGAGGGGGCCACGAGCAGTAAAGATGAGGGCCACGAGCAGTAAAGATGAGGGCCACGAGCAGTAAAGATGAGGGGGCCACGAGCAGTAAAGATGAGGGGGCCACGAGCAGTAAAGATGAGGGCCATGAGCAGTAAAGATGAGGGCCATGAGCAGTAAAGATGAGGGGGCCACGAAAAGTAAAAATGAGGGCGACGAGCAGTAAAGATGAAGGCCACGAGTTGAGACTC
This sequence comes from Cherax destructor, assembly GCA_009830355.1. NCBI lineage: Eukaryota > Metazoa > Arthropoda > Malacostraca > Decapoda > Parastacidae > Cherax > Cherax destructor. The sequence continues at coordinate 133,853 of WNWK01003628.1, forward strand.
AACCCCTTCAATTAAAATGTTACAGGTACAAAAGAGTGAATTCACCTCCCTCCCTCCCACACCGACACCCACCCACCCACCCACACACACACACACACACACACACACACAACACACACACACATACACACACACACACACACACACACAGACACAACACACACACACACACACACACAAGCCCAACTGAGCAATACTAAGCTACTGATCATAAAAAACTTTAACCACAATGAAAATCTTAAGCCACTCGGGGGACCGGAATCATGAAGAACTACGATATTGGAAATGACACCAACATGTCAGAAACACAAGCAGAGAAGAGGGAAGGAACCAGCTAGAGTTCTCCCTAACCTATTCTGATGTACAAGGTAACAATAATGAGAGACACCTTGGTGTTAGCTACCACTCTGTACTGAGTTGCGAATTACTGTTGGACGTACTTGTAAACATGAAGACAAACACAGCACGGAGTGGGAGAAACACAGCACGGAGTGGGAGAAACACAGCACGGAGTGGGAGAAACACAGCACGGAGTGGGAGAAACACAGCACGGAGTGGGAGAAACACAGCACGGAGTGGGAGAAACACAGCACGGAGTGGGAGAAACACAGCACGGAGTGGGAGAAACCAGACTTCAAAATTGGAGACCACAAGTGTACGAAGAGTGAGGTGCAACTTGAAAGGAAAGACAACGAAGCAAGTGATGGAGTGTTGTTGGAAAGTGCCAGAGAGAGAGAGAGAGAGAGAGAAGAGAGAGAGAGAGAGAGAGAGAGAGAGAGAGAGAGAGAGAGAGAGAGAGAGAGAGAGAGAGCATCAGAAGCAAGGGAACAGAGAGAGTGAGCTCCCTGGTGCACCCAGAGGTGAAGAGAGGCAAAAGGCAAAAAGTGCAAGAGCGTTGAAAACATAAAAAAAAACAAAGACCAGAAATAAACAGGGAAGTAAACAGAAGAGCCGGAAACGAATACGCATAAGAGAGAAGAGAGGATATAGGACAATTTGAGACTGGCACAGCATCGAGAACCAAATCAGAATCAAAGTCGCTATACAGTCAAATCAAAAGGAAGACAACAATTAAGGGCTTGGCGATAAGAAGGAAGAAGAGCTCTCAAGAAGGTAAACAAAAGATTTTAGAAATAATTCTCGAAGGAAATGAGAATATTATTAGAGACTAAAATAAAGAGTAGAGGACAATATACGCAACAGAAAAAGAGAAGCTACTAAGTGAACTTGATACCTCAAACAGAAGCACTGTTTAAACGGCTAACTAAAATCTTCAAGTCACCTGTAACCGGATAACAGCCACAGGTATGGAAGACGACGTAGTCACAATTTTTCTGACTATAGGGCCAGACAGGTAGCATTAAGCCAGAGGTCAGTATCACTGACATACATAGTTTATAAGGTTATGAAGAAGCTAGTCAGAAGAATAGTCGTAGAGCATCTGCACACCAGCGGGGTCATGAAGCAACGACCAGAACGGTTATAGAATGACAAATATTGTGTCATAAAACCTTTTGGATTTCTTTGTCTTGGTAACCAGTGAAGCAGGAGAGAGGGATGAATGGACTGTACATTTCTTAGACTACACGAAGGCTTTTGACACAGAACTGCACAGGAACCTGGAGAAAAAGCAAGAGTACCGTGCAGGAATTGTAAGGCACTGCAGCGGATCAAGGAATACCTAACACGAAGGAAACAGTGTGATTGTTTAGCTTTAAAAATAAGTATAATATAACTCAAAAGCCAAAAGAAAGAACGCAGTAAGAGCCCATTTAAAACGCAGAGACAGGAGCTGAGACTCGACCCTTGCAGCAACAAATAGGTGAGTAAACACACACACACACACACACACACACACATTTGCGCCAGACAATTAACTCTCGCAAACCACGATTACACATCACTGCCTCCGCTAACACAGATTCTCTTCCTCTTAGCTTTTCCCTCCCTTCCTTAACACTCTCTAATCCCTTTCTCCCTTTAATCTCACCCTTGCACCCCCGTCCCCTTGATAATGATAATCTTTATTGCTATAAAGTTACATAATATAATTAAAACAGGAATAATTGACACTTGACATACTTTATAGAAAGCCCCTGGTTATGCAGATCATTTCACGCAACCTTAAATGTTGCAGCGAGGATGCTGGAGGCTGTGGAGATGTGTCTCAGAGCAATGTGTGGTGTGAATATTATGCAGAGAATTCGTAGTTTGCAGATTAGGAGGTGCAGGGTTACTAAAAGTATTGTTCAGAGAGCTGAGGTGGGGTTGTTGAGGTGATTTGAACATTTAGAGAGGATGGAGCAAAATAGGATGACTGAGAGGGTGTGGAAATCTGTGGTAGGGGGAAAGGCGAGGAAGGTGTTTTCCTAGAAAAGGTTGGAGGGAGAGGGGGTAGAGGAAGATTACCCTGAGAGGGAGCTTGGACTTCCAGCAAGGTTGTGTGAGCGTGTTAGATAGGAGTGAGTGGAATCAAGTGGTTTTTATGACTTGACGTGCTGTTGGAGTGTGAGGAAAGTAACATCTATGAAGAGATTCAGGGAATCCGGTTAGCCGGACTTGACTCCTGCTAACCGGGGACATCTGAGGAGGGACATCTGAACTGTAATGTCGACGCGCCTCTGACAAGACGGTGATGGAGTGAGGGATAGTGAAAGTGTTTTTTTTCTTTTTCGGGTGACCCTGCCTTGGTGGGAGACGGCAACATCTGATCTCAGACAGAAAAGTCGTTAACTTACGAACCCTGAGACAAAGTATTTACCATGCCATAACACACACAACTCTAGCCACCAGAGTTCATTTAACAGCAGATACAATAAAAACCTGTGGGTTATTACGTTATCCTCAAAATCCAAATAAAACAAAAAATACTCTTTGGCTTTTTTATCTTAACCTTGCTAAATAACCCTACGAGGCAAACTAACGGAAATTGTATTCTCCTTCCTCCCTGTGGCACTCCACCTGACATACGTTGCGAACAAGGCTCTAAACGATTCCTTTTTGAAATTGAAGGAAATTCAATGATTCGTTAGCCTCGTATACACAGCCAACGTTATGCGGTTTATTTGCACCTTCAGGGAAATATTCAGTGTAGTGTTACTAATGCACTGTCTGCTCGCTCCTCCACCCGAGAAACTATCTGAGGCACCGTTCCAGTAAAGTCTTCAAGCGAGAGCCTTCGATAATAAGGCGAGAAGCAATTATAGCTGCAAGAGCCAATTACACGTAACAACCTGTGATATGAACCAAGGTAACGATCGCAAGATCTTCTCACCTGGGGAAGCAGAAGGCAGCCTCCATACTGAGCCCCAGGAGTAACTGTTTCAAATTATCTGAGTTTTTTGTTCAGGAAGGACAAAATGATGGAGAACACTGTTGAAGTACAGGAAGAAGAGGATGGAGACCATTGTTGAAGTACAAGAAGGAGAGGATGGAGACCATTATTGAAGTACAGGAAGGAGAGGATGGAGACCATTGTTGAAGTACAGGAAGAAGAAGAGGATGGAGACCACTGTTGAAGTACAGGAAGGAGAGGAGGATGGAGACCATTGTTGAAGTACAGGAAGAAGAGGATGGAGACCATTGTTGAAGTACAGGAAGGAGAAGAGGATGGAGACCACTGTTGAAGTACAGGAAGGAGAGGAGGATGGAGACCATTGTTGAAGTACAGGAAGGAGAAGAGGATGGAGACCATTGTTGAAGTACAGGAAGGAGAGGAGGATGGAGACCATTGTTGAAGTACAGGAAGGAGAAGAGGATGGAGACCATTGTTGAAGTACAGGAAGGAGAAGAGGATGGAGACCACTGTTGAAGTACAGGAAGGAGAGGAGGATGGAGACCATTGTTGAAGTACAGGAAGGAGAAGAGGATGGAGACCACTGTTGAAGTACAGGAAGGAGAGGAGGATGGAGACCATTGTTGAAGTACAGGAAGGAGAAGAGGATGGAGACCATTGTTGAAGTACAGGAAGGAGAAGAGGATGGAGACCATTGTTGAAGTACAGGAAGAAGAGGAGGATGGAGACCATTGTTGAAGTACAGGAAGGAGAAGAGGATGGAGACCACTGTTGAAGTACAGGAAGGAGAATAGGATGGAGACCATTGTTGAAGTACAGGAAGGAGAATAGGATGGAGACCACTGTTGAAGTACAGGAAGAAGAGGATGGAGACCATTGTTGAAGTACAGGAAGAAGAGGATGGAGACCATTGTTGAAGTACAGGAAGAAGAGGATGGAGACCATTGTTGAAGTACAGGAAGGAGAAGAGGATGGAGACCATTGTTGAAGTACAGGAAGAAGAGGATGGAGACCATTGTTGAAGTACAGGAAGGAGAAGAGGATGGAGACCATTGTTGAAGTACAGGAAGGAGAAGAGGATGGAGACCATTGTTGAAGTACAGGAAGAAGAGGATGGAGACCATTGTTGAAGTACAGGAAGGAGAAGAGGATGGAGACCACTGTTGAAGTACAGGAAGGAGAAGAGGATGGAGACCATTGTTGAAGTACAGGAAGAAGAGGATGGAGACCATTGTTGAAGTACAGGAAGGAGAAGAGGATGGAGACCATTGTTGAAGTACAGGAAGGAGAGGAGGATGGAGACCATTGTTGAAGTACAGGAAGGAGAAGAGGATGGAGACCACTGTTGAAGTACAGGAAGGAGAGGAGGATGGAGACCATTGTTGAAGTACAGGAAGGAGAATAGGATGGAGACCACTGTTGAAGTACAGGAAGAAGAGGAGGATGGAGACCATTGTTGAAGTACAGGAAGAAGAGGAGGATGGAGACCATTGTTGAAGTACAGGAAGGAGAAGAGGATGGAGACCACTGTTGAAGTACAGGAAGGAGAAGAGGATGGAGACCATTGTTGAAGTACAGGAAGGAGAGGAGGATGGAGACCATTGTTGAAGTACAGGAAGGAGAAGAGGATGGAGACCATTGTTGAAGTACAGGAAGGAGAAGAGGATGGAGACCATTGTTGAAGTACAGGAAGGAGAGGAGGATGGAGACCATTGTTGAAGTACAGGAAGGAGAAGAGGATGGAGACCATTGTTGAAGTACAGGAAGGAGAAGAGGATGAAGACCACTGTTGAAGTACAGGAAGGAGAAGAGGATGGAGATCACTGTTGTAGTACAGGAAGGAGAAGAGGATGGAGATCACTGTTGTAGTACAGGAAGGAGAAGAGGATGGAGATCACTGTTGTAGTACAGGTAGATAAATGGAGACTACTGTAGTAAGATGAAGGAAGACTACGGTGATCCATGATACTGTCTATGAACTCTTGTAGTTGTGTTAGGGAAGAGTCTGGCTGCCAGAGTAGTGTTTGTGTCCCGCCATTAGCAGACTGAAGATACAACTTCTTACTCCTACTGCTGAGTGACCTAGACTGAGGACAGTACCTCTAACTCCTACTGCTGAGTGACTCAGACTGAGGACAGGACCTTAAACTCCTACTGCTGAGTGACCTAGACTGAGGACAGGACCTCTAACTCCTACTGTTGAGTGACTCAGACTGAGGACAGGACCTCTAACTCCTACTGCTGAGTGACCTAGACTGAGGGTAGAACCTCTCGCTCCTACTTATGAGTGCGCCAGACAAGCACAGCGTGAAGGCTGGTTGTGATACGGAGATAGCAAGTAGTGTCGTTACATTACTGGGGATGCAGCTTACACCATCCTTCCCTCACTGTTTTTTCTCCTTTACATTTCCATTTGATTCACTGTGTAATCGCGAGCATCACCTGGCAAGCGCCTGGTCCTCTCACTGACCTGTTTCAGACTCACTTTCACTGAATTCTCATTGACTTATAATTTGACCAGCGCAGCATCTTGCACCTCGCTGTACAGGATTGTGGAACATAAGAAGGAAGGAGCACTGCAGCAGATCCACTGGCCCAAGCCATGTGCAAAATCTGGGTATCCTTATGTGTGTGTAATTCTTCATGTTGTCGGTATTGTATACCACTCATATACAACTTGTCAGGCACTGCAGTGTCAGTGCCTTCGTCTGCTGCACGTCCCTCACCTGACGCCAGTATATAAACCTGTGCTTCAGTTTCCTCAAGACTACGGTGCTCTTCACCAAGGCTGAAGGACTAATTACCTCGTCTCTTGTGTATGGTTCTTCAGTCTTTCCATCAAGTACTTGAATTTGTATTGATAAAGCCACTGAATGGCGAAACGTCTACAAATAAAGATACCCACATGTTGCATGTGTCTAATTCTTCAATCCAGAGGTTATTTGAAGGTGCTGAAACTAAAGACTATAGAAGACGAAGTAATCAATTCCCTCAACTTATATACAAGTGTTCACCACCGTAGTCTTGATTAATCTGAAGCCTAGGCACGGAAATGGTTGCTTATACCCAGGTGTTGTTCTTTGTCATATTAACTTCTTGGAACTGTAAATCATTACTGTTACCATGTGTTAACTGATACTTAATAAGACTGCAACCCAATTAAGACCAAAGTTTTTAGTGGTAGTAATATACTTGACTTTCACTGAGACTATCTCCTAATTGCGTTGTGTAGATTACCTATGCGAAGTAATTCTAATATATAAGAAAAAATTAATATTTATAAAGATGTAATTATTATGAGTAAGAGACATGAGTAACACATGGGTATCTATTTTCGAAAAGTTTCACCTCTACAACGGGCCCTCATCAGTCGACCACAGGAAAATACAACACTGGTGACAAATATATCTAATTTTGACGTGATGAGTCCGTCGTCTTTAGTAAGTGGTCAGTCCCTCATGGGGCAAGACCTCGGGTACTCGAAAAGTGAAGCAGGTGTAGCTGACGACCCAGGTGTGTTCCTCAGGTGAAGTAGGTCATACTGAACAGCTGTTTAGTAAAGGAGTTGTGGAAGACTTTCCCATGGTGTTGTGTGACACAAGACACCATGGTGGTGTTGTGTGACACAAGACACCATGGTGGTGTTGTGGGACACAAGACACCATGGTGGTGTTGTGTGACACAAGACACCATGGTGGTGTTGTGGGACACAAGACACCATGGTGGTGTTGTGTACACAAGACACCATGGTGGTGTTGTGTGACACAAGACACCATGGTGGTGTTTGTGACACAAGACACCATGGTGGTGTTGTGTGACACAAGACACCATGGTGGTGTTGTGTGACACAAGACACCATGGTGGTGTTGTGTCACACAAGACACCATGGTGGTGTTGTGTGACACAAGACACCATGGTGGTGTTGTGTCACACAAGACACCATGGTGGTGTTGTGTGACACAAGACACCATGAGTGGTGTTGTGTACACAAGACACCATGGTGGTGTTGTGTGACACAAGACACCATGGTGGTGTTGTGTCACACAAGACACCATGGTGGTGTTGTGTGACACAAGACACCATAGTGGTGTTGTGTGACACAAGACACCATGGTGGTGTTGTGTGACACAAGACACCATGGTGGTGTTGTGTGACACAAGACACCATGGTGGTGTTGTGTCACACAAGACACCATGCCATAGTGGTGTTGTGTGACACAAGACACCATGGTGGTGTTGTGTGACACAAGACACCATGGTGGTGTTGTGTGACACAAGACACCATGGTGGTGTTGTGTCACACAAGACACCATGGTGGTGTTGTGTCACACAAGACACCATGGTGGTGTTGTGTGACACAAGACACCATGGTGGTGTTGTGTACAAGTACCATGGTGTGGTCACACAGACACCATGGTGGTTTGTGTACACAAGACACCATGGTGGTGTTGTGTCACACAAGACACCATGGTGGTGTTGTGTCACACAAGACACCATGGTGGTGTTGTGTCACACAAGACACCATGGTGGTGTTGTGTCACACAAGACACCATGGTGGTGTTGTGTCACACAGGACACCATGGTGTTACTGTGTCACACAAGACACCATGGTGTTACTGTGTCACACAAGACACCATGGTGGTGTTGTGTCACACAAGACACCATGGTGGTGTTGTGTCACACAGGACACCATGGTGGTGTTGTGTCACACAAGACACCATGGTGGTGTTGTGTCACACAGGACACCATGGTGTTACTGTGTCACACAAGACACCATGGTGTTACTGTGTCACACAAGACACCATGACGGTGTTGTGTCACAGGACACCATGGTGTTACTGTGTCACACAAGACACAATGGTGCTGTGTCACACAGTACACCATGCTGTTACTGTGTCACACAGGACACCATGGTGTTACTGTGTCACACAAGACACCATGGTGGTGTGTCACACAAGACACCATGGTGTTACTGTGTCACACAAGACACCATGGTGTTAATGTGTCACACAAGACACCATGACGGTGTTGTGTCACAGGACACCATGGTGTTACTGTGTCACACAAGACACAATGGTGTTGTGTCACACAGTACACCATGGTGTTACTGTGTCACACAAGTATCAATAACACGATATCAATACTTGTGCTGGACTGATTGGTCTGATTGCCCTGTGGGACCTGACTCACTTTGCTTCTCGTAAATTTACACCTCACTGATCCCCTGTCTCTATGACTCACGTTATCGTATTGACAAGAGTACAGACAAATTACAGAACAAGTGGGCTTTGAATCCATGGTAGACGAGTCTTAAACTTCACAGGTCAGTGTGTTAACAACTAGTCCACGCCGGCCTAAGAAGATTCAACTAACTAGGTATATTTCTATACATCTTAGAAATGTTAGCATGGGCCACCACTATAAACACAAAATGCAGGTTTTTATTGACAAATCCACAACAGCATGGCAGTGACGTGCTCTAGCTCAAGTTCCCTCAAAGCCGTCATCATGACTCATAAAATCGGATTAACATGTTTGCAAACAAATCACAGAACGGGTAGGAATCGAACCATTGGCAGGAGAGTATTAACTCTCATGATGGCGGCTTTAAGAGGACTTGAGCTAGAGCACACCACGGCCACTCTGGTGTAGGACTCGTTTATAAAATGTTTGTGGTCACAGTGGTGGCCCATGCTAACATTCTTAAAGTGTACAGAAATATACCTAGTTGGATGAATCTGGTTAGGCCTGTGGTCCAGTGGTTAACACACTGGCCTGTGAGTTTTAGGACTCGTCTGCCATGAGTTCGATCCCCACGCATTCTGTGGTCTCTCTCTCTCTCTCTCTCCACCCGCCCCAGGGTCGAACCCGTATTTAACAATAATAATGAAGAAACAGAAAGAAGAAATTAGTGGAAAAACAGAGAAACAAGAAAAAGATTATTATTATAATCATAACTAAGCGCTAAACCCATAAGGGTCATACAGCGCTGCAAGAAAAAAAAATAAAGGCGAGTATTATTATTATTTGCATTAAAATATTTTGTCCAAGGCTGCCACCCACACTACCACCCAGGTACCTGACTGATGCCAGGTGAACGTGTGTACCAGGTACCTGACTGGTGCCAGGTGAACGTGTGTACCAGGTACCTGACTGGTGCCAGGTGAACGTGTGTACCAGGTACCTGACTGGTGCCAGGTGAACGTGTGTACCAGGTACCTGACTGGTGCCAGGTGAACGTGTGTACCAGGTACCTGACTAGTGCCAGGTGAACGTGTGTACCAGGTACCTGACTGGTGCCAGGTGAACGTGTGTATTAGGTACCTGACTGGTGCCAGGTGAACATGTATACCACGTGTATATAGACTTGCCCATTCGCCTCGCCCCTTTTGGGAATCGAACCCACATTCGGTGTTCGTGTACTTGTAGCTGCAGGGGGTTGAATCTCAGAAGCTATGTTCCGGTACCACATATTAAGTTTGGTACCAATCTCTATATATTGGAACTAGGATTTATATTTTGCTACCAGGCTTTATATTTTGCTACCAGACTTTATATTTTGCTACCTGGTTTTATATTTTGGTAACAGGCTCAACGTGGCATACCCGAAGTATGTTATTATATTCAATGTACATTTCATTTAACTACGATCCTTCATGGCATCAAGAACGAGCTTTAGGCACAGTTTATTGTCCATACAGGTGAGTGCACCATTCCCATACAGGGGAACTACTAGTTTGTGCTTGAAGACTGCCAATCAGAGTGAGGGAGAGGGTCCCCAGGGTAGGCTATCTTGCAAACCCCTTGTATTAAAGCATTTGTGAAATCTTCTGTAAACAATATAAATAAGTTTTGAGGTGGGAATACATGGGTACATTCGAAACGTAACATTTTGTTTGTATATATATATATACAGTGGACCCTCGGTTTTCGTTGAAAATTCTTTCCAGAATGTTGTTTGAGTCCCGTTACCGAAAGAATTTGTTCCCATAAGGAAAAATGTAAATTAGATTAGTCATTTCAGACCCCCAAAAATACACTTACAAAAGCACTTACGAAAATACACTTACATAATTGTTCGAGTTTGGAGGTGAATGAAAACCGAGGGTCCACTGTATATATATATATATATATATATATATATATATATATATATATATATATATATATATATATAGGGACAAGATTGGAATCCATGACCAAAAGTTCGTCGACGGAACCAGGATCTGGGATAATCTAACGGGCTCTGAAACCAGGTCTGCTCCCCCCAACAACTACAAACAGTCGCACTGGGATGGCCCAATATTTGAGAATATAGCCTCAGCAATGATTCAGTGTGTCAGGGAAGGATAGAGCCCTCCTCCTTGCAGTGAGAGCTCCTCATGCAGTGGACTTTCTGTTGGCTGTTCCCAACTCCAGCCTTGGCACACGCCTCGACCCACAGACCATCCGCATTGGTGTTGCCCTTCGACTTGCCGCCCCTATTCTCGCCGAACACAGGTGTATTTGTGGCAGTGAAGCAGCAGACCGATTCGGATACCATGGTCTTGTGTGTCGTAAATCCGAGGGAAAGATTGCAAGACATGAAGAGGTTAATAACATTATTAAGAGGAGCCTCACAACAGCCGAATGCCCAATACACCAGGGAGGAAGGAGGGGCAGCTGCCACCTTCAGGAAGTCCCAAAAGTCGAGAAAATATGGAGAACTTGCCCACCATTATATGTGTTCCCATAGGCTCAGAGACCCTTGGCTCATGGGGAAAGAGTGCATCTAAGTTCCTCAAGGAGCTGGGCAAAAGACTCAACAGGGTAAATAGGGATCCTAGGGATCTTCCAGTTTCTTCCTGAGAATTGTGTCAATGGCATCGCTTCCCAGAGGTGCTCCAAGCAAGACACTATTAGTAGAGGCAATGACTGTTGCTCCTGGTAGTTTTGATATCACTGCATCTATCACTTGTTGATTGACTGAGATGATATATATATATATATATATATATATATATATATATATATATATATATATATATATATATATATATATATAAACACACACACACACACACAGCTCATCCATTCAAAATAACGTAAACTAGAAGAAAAATGTAATCAAATGAGTCAGAACTTTTACTTCCACAGGAAAAGATTTAATAACGAATGGAGTTTCAAAACCAGTTCGAACCTGAGTTATTATTATAGATTTTTTTGGGGTGAAGAAAATGGAAACGGAAAGAAAACAGGACGCGGGCTTTTGACATTTGGTTATTATCTAGAGGAAAATATGACCGAGGCGCCGGTACAGCCATGTTTTTGTGGACATCAGACAAATGAAGAACGACTCTGGCTCAGTTTCCTCTGCAAATATGTAAAGGTTAAACTAGCTTTGTGGCGATGTTGTGTGTGTGTGTACTCACCTAATTGTGGTTGCAGGGGTCGAGACTCAGCTCCTGGCCCCGCCTCTTCGTTGTCCGCTACTGGGTCTCTTCTCTCCCTGCTACATGAGCTTTGTCATACCTTGTCTTAAAACTATGTATGGTTCCTGCCTCCACTATATCGTTTGCTAGACTATTCCACTTCCTGACTACTCTGTGGCTGAAGAAATTTTTCCTAACATCCCTTTGACTCATCTGAGTCTTCAGCTTCCTATTATGCCCTCTTGTTTCTATGTTCCCTCTCTGGAACATCCTGTCACTATCTACCTTGTCGATTCCCCGCAGTATTTTGTATGTCGTTATCATGTCTCCTCCAACCCTTCTGTCCTCCAGTGTTGTTAGTCCTATTTCCCTCAACTTTTCTTCGTAAGACAGACCCCTGAGCTGTGGAACTAACCTTGTCGCAAACCTTTGCACTTTCTCTAATTTCTTGACGTGTTTGACCAGGTGTGGGTTCCAGACTGGTGCTGCATACTCTAGCATGGGCCTGACGTACACGGTGTACAGTGTCTTGAACGATTCCTTGTTAAGGTAACGGAACGCTAATCTTAGGTTTGCCAGTCGCCCATATGCTGCCGCAGTTATCTGGTTGATGTGTGCTTCCGGAGACGTGCTTGGTGTTATACTCACCCCAAGGTCTTTCTCCTTTGACGAGGTTTGTAGCCTTTGTCCATCTAACCTGTACTCTGTCAGCGGTCTTCTTTGCCCTTGTCCGATCTTCATGACTTTGCATTTGGTGGGATTTAATTCGAGAAGCCAGTTGCTAGACCAGATGTCAAGCTTGTCCAGGTCTCCTTGAAGTCCTGCTTAGTCCTCATCCGATTTTATTCTCCTCATTATTTTCACATCATCTGCGAACAGAGACACTTCTGAGTCTATCCCGTCCGTCATGTCATTCACATATACCAAGAATAGCACTGGTCCTAGGACTGACCCCTGCGGTACCCCGCTCGTCACAGGAGCCCACTGTGATACCTCATCACGCACCATGACCCATTGTTGCCTCCCTGTGAGGTATTCCCTGATCCATTCCAGTGCCCTTCCTGTTATACACGCTTGTTCTTCCAACTTTTTTACTAATCTCATATGAGGAACTGTGTCGAAGGCCTTCCTGCAGTCCAGGAAAATGCAATCAACCCACCCTTCTCTCTCTTGCCTTACCTCTGTTACTTTGTCATAGAACTCCAGGAGGTTTGTTACACAGGATTTGCCTTCCCTGAATCCGTGCTGTTTGGCGTTGATTATCCTGTGCCGTTCCAGATGCTCCACCATTCTTTTCCTGATGATTATCTCCAAGACTTTACACACTATACACGTAAGTGACACCGGTCTATAGTTTAGTGCCTCTTTTCTGTCTCCATTTTTAAAGATGGGGACTACGTTGGCCTTTTTCCATACCTCAGGTAGCTGCCCAGTTTCAAGGGATGTGTTGAATAATATGGTAAGTAGCACACTCAGTACCTCAGCTCCCTCCCGAAGGACCCACGGGGAGATATTGTCCGGACCCATCGCATTTGAGGTATCAAGGTCAATGAGTAACTGCTTCACCTCCTCCTCAGTTGTGTGTATGCCCTCCAGCACTTGATACATTCCTTGTTGGTGACACACTCTGTCCTGTCTACCCAGCTGCCTTCCTGCCTCCACTGTGAATACTTCCTTAAACCTCGAATTGAGCTCCTCACATACCTCTTGATCGTTTCTTGTGAGTTCCCATCTTCTCTCTTCAGCCTTATCACCTGGTTCTTGACTGTTGTCTTCCTTCTGATGTGACTGTACATCAGTTTCGGGTCAGACTTGACTTTCGATGCTGTCATTTTCGTACTGTTTCTGGGCCTCCCTCCATACCTGTGCGTACTCATTTCTAGCTCTGCGACTAATCTCTTTGTTTACTTGGGTTCTTTGCCTTCTGTACCTTTTCCATTCTCTGACACTCTGAGTCTTTGCCTCCCTGCACCTTTGGTTAAACCAGGGGCTCTTTTTGGCCTTCCTATTTAATCTTTTTCCTTTGGGTATAATCCGTTCTTCTGCCTCCTTGCACTTTGTCGCTAAATATTCCATCATTTCATTTACTGACTGTCATTCCATTTCCCTTTCCCACTGAACCTCCTGCAGGAAATTCCTCATACCCGTGAAGTCCCCTCTTTTAAAGTCTGGTTTGCCTCTTTCAGCACCGTTTTTCCTCTCCACCTGTAACTCTACTATGTACTCAAAGTTCAGCACCATATGGTCGCTGGCTCCCAGGGGGCTCTCGTGTGCCATGTCCTCGATGTCTGAGCTGTTCAGGGTGAATACAAGGTCCAGCCTTGCTGGTTCATCCTCTCCTCTCTCTCTGGTCGTGTCCCTGACATGTTGGTGCATCAGGTTTTCCAGTAACACGTCCATCATCTTGGCTCTCCATGTTTCTGGACCCCCACGTGGTTCCTGGTTCTCCCAGTCGATCTCCCTGTGGTTGAAATCGTCAATGACCAGTAACTTCGCTCTGCTCAAGTGCACTTTTCTTGCCACCTCCGCCAGAGTGTCCACCATGGCTCTGTTGTTCTCTTCATATTCCTCTCTTGGCCTCCTGCAGTTCTGTGGTGGGTTATACATCACTGCAATGACTATCTTGTGCTTCCCAGACTGGATGGTACCTACTATAAAGTCCCTTTCTCTACACACCTCCATTCCTTCCATTTCCTCGAATCTCAAATGGTTCCTTACGAGCAGTGCGACCCCTCCTCCCCCCCCTGCTCCTTCTGTCTTTCCTCAGGACCTGATATCCCTGTGGGAAGATTGCGTCTGTTATTGCCTTATTGAGTTTTGTTTGTGACCGCTATGATGTCTGGGGACTTCTAACCAATTCTTTCATTCCATTCTTCATATTTATTCGTGATTCCATCCGCATTTGTGTACCAAACCTTCAACCTCGTTTCCAAGACTGTGGCAATGGGGGGATCATGGGGGGTTGGTGTGAGTGTGTGTGTGTGTGTGTGTGTGTGTGTGTCTGTACGTGTGTGTACGTGTGTGTACGTGAGTGTACTTGTGCTTACGTGTGCGTACATGTGCGTGTTTCGTAGTAATATAACTCATGGCTGATCACACGTACACACGTGCACACGTACTTTAATCCGAAACGTTTCGCCTACACAGTAGGCTTTTTCAGTCGAACACAAAGAAGGCAGATGAAGCAGTAGAGATGTAAAGATGATATAATCAGTCCATTTACCCTCGAAGGCGTAGTTTTGAGGTGATCAGTCCCTTAGCTGGAGAAGAGTTCTGCCAGACTAGTAGAGGAAAGACAGATTAAACAGCAGGTTGAACTGGCTATGAAAATTACAACCAGAGTCAACATTAACCTGGAAATATAAAACTTGATTCCTTGTAATTATTTAAAGCTTTTTGAAAAAAAACCTGTTAATAAAAAAAGTTTTTTATTCTATTCTGAAAAGAAATATAGTAAAGAATAAGAGAGAGGGAGAGAGAGAGAGAGAGAGAGAGAGAGAGAGAGAGAGAGAGAGAGAGAGAGAGAGAGAGAGAGAGAGAGAGAGAAGGAGAAAGAACTGTACATATAAATGATATAAGAAAATGTTCAGTGGATTTTGGCATTCAAAAACATACAGCAGCACATAGGCAAATTTAGGGAAACTGAAAAAGCCAGGCAGAAGACGCTCAGAATTTCCCGTTTTCACGTGACTTATGGCAGTGATCAAGAGGCAGGGAGTTCAGCACAACACACTAAAAAAGCCAAGCACCTGTAACAGGCGCAGGAGCTGCAGATCAACAACCTCAGTAGGTACAACCAGCTGTAGATCAACAACCTCAAGAGGTAGAGGAGTTGTAGATAAACACCATAAAAGAGCCCAAGAGCTGGAACTTAACACAGAACAGAAGCAGGAACCTCACATAATGTCTTAAAGACATTACTGTTAATACACTCTGTGTTTCACACACAATATTTGGACATAAAACTAACAAATCTGCATCAACAAAACTAGAAATCCTTACATTTCTTTAGGTAAGTTGCAGTAGTGTTGAAAGTTTGAAGTCTGTATAACAAGGCATTCTCGAGTTACAATACGTAAACCAATTTGTTCAATAAAACTGACACTTTGCCACATACAAAGTCTAAAATCATTCGAAAAAAAAATTCCCTGATAACGAGACACCATTCTTTTGAGTTTGAAGCCGATCAGGTGAGGCATTCTCATGTTATATCATAGAAACCATTATTACATTTAATTATTGAAATTTGTGAATCTAAACTTTTAGAATCCGATAAAAATTCGAACTTCCCTTATAACAAAATACACCACAGCCGAAAGTTTGAAGCCGATCGAATAAGTAATATTATACTTATGGCAAAGAAACCATTAATTTCACATAATGCATTTAAAAACCGGCATACGAGTTTTTTCACAGTGTAGAATAACATTTAATCTTGCTTTTGATTAGAAGAATTAGCTTTCAAAGTTTGTAACCAGCCAAAAGTATAGAAATTATCTAACGAAAAAAAAATAGCAAATAAAAGTGCTATGACAAACTGAAATTTTAATTCGGATCCACTGATGAGACGAAGCCTTATCTAGTTATCACATGGAAACTAGTGCACTCTTAGGCATTCATAACGTTGGTATATCGACACCAAAACATCAGCAATATGAGCCTTCCTCTAAGGCACACCAGCAATAAAAGTTTGAAACCTATCACAAGAAGCGTTCCTAAATTATCTTGAGTAATTATTTTGCTTCTTTCTCTTAAAGGAAGAAAAAATATATTTTAGCAGTCACTGTGGGTATTCTCTCTCGATGGAGAGGATGTATAATATGAATATGGCATCAATTAATTTCCTACCCCCTCCTCACCTCTTTCCATCCCAAAAAAATGTATTCACCTAACTGGGTTACAGGGGTCGCTTCATAGCTCCTGGCCCGCCTCTTCATTGTGCGCTTACTGAAGCTTAAGGTAAGATTTGTTGGGATTGTTAACCTGGGGAGGATTATCAACCCAGGATAATAATAACAATATCTTTATGTCTACAAGTACATATACAAGGTATTCAGACCATAGCTGACATCAATGACATACTACTATATAGAAAGCCGCTTGTTATGCTGAGCATTTCGGGCAAATTACGTCAGTTTTGTCCCAGGATGCGACCCACACCAGTCCATTAACACCCAGGTATCCATAAAATGGACAAACAGTGTAAGGAAACACGTTCAGTGTTTCCAGCCTTTGCCGGGAATTGTCTTATTTCCATTGAGGTTCTTTAATCTTGTTCCCCAGGGGGAAAGAGGGCAGGGGGAAGGAGGGCAGGGGGAAGGAGGGCAGGGAGAAGGAGGGCAGGGAGAAGGAGGGCAGGGGGATGGAGGGCAGGGGGAATGTAATGCAGGAGGGGGGGGGGAAAGAGGAAAGGATAGCAGGGGGGGCATGGAGGGAGGGGTAGAGACAAATCTTCAGTCGATAAATAATTCCCTACAAATATTTACAGATCACGAGAATAAAAAATAAACAAAAATAAACAGAATAAAAAAACTCAAAAAAAAAAAAAAACTCTGCCAAACTGACTGACGCAAGAAAGGAACTAAAGCGTCAACTGATAATGATTATTTTTTATTTGTAAACAAAGATTTTCAAGGAGAATATTACGAATTCTCAAGTATAAGACGCGATGTATTATTATTATTATTATAATTATTATTATTATTATTATTATTATTATTA
Organism: Cherax destructor; assembly: GCA_009830355.1. Lineage (NCBI taxonomy): Eukaryota > Metazoa > Arthropoda > Malacostraca > Decapoda > Parastacidae > Cherax > Cherax destructor. The sequence goes on from WNWK01003628.1 coordinate 151,279, forward strand.
TCAAAACCAAGCGCTAAAACCCACACGGGTCGTACAGCGCTCCGACATGAAGTAGCGAAACTCTTTTCTATAATAAACGTTGTGAAATGCACGTACGTGTAAAATACACGTCACATCACCTACAACAATGACTACAATGCCCTAAAGCGTATAGGAGAAAAAAGTCGTAATTCAAACACGCAGAAACACGATCCAGAAAGTCAGACACACGACTGACTCTCCCTCGTATGACCTGCTGTCAGCACTGCTAGCGACTCCAAGTTACTTGGGTCGTAAAGCCTATAAACTACATGAGGGTCATTATGCCGCTAGAAACCTGTTTGCTTCCAGTTAAGGACAATTTCATCCCTAAAATGAGGAATAAAGTCAAGTGTCAGCATGTGTACACTGAGAGACACTCGTACACTTCTCTGTGTACATAATCTCTGACAATAAAGAGAAGCAGATACTGTGTTACTTGTATAGTTAGTGGGTTTAAAAAACAGCTTCTACAATAATGTTAGTACTGACGTACTAGCTTGTTATATGAACATTGATATGTATGTATGTATGTATATGTATGTAAAATTAAGTCCATTCTAAAAATTTCTCGTATACGTTTCAAGATATATTTTTTTCATTAATGTTAATGTAAAAAAATTTAATTTTGCACCAAAAGAATCTTAGAAAACTTGCCTAACCTTATTATAACAAGCGCAATTTAATTTAGCCTAATACAACTAAATATATTTTAGATAAGTTTACAGTAATTTAATAATAAACAAACACAATGAAATATTTTTTTTTGTTCGATTCAGAATGATTTTTGCGAAATTATTGCATAAACAAATTTTTGCTTGCCTTATTCGGCAAGAAGAGCGTTGCTATATAAGCCAAAATCGCAAGTTTTACCTATTCGGTACGATTTATATATATATATATATATATATATACACCTGCTGTTTTCCACAGGGTAGGGTGACCTAAAAATGAAGTAACACTTTCACCGTCGTTCATTCAATCACTGTCTTCCTAGAAGCGTGCCGATATCACACCTCAGCAGATGACCCTCCGACTTTTTCTTTGCTCTCTCACACACACACACAACATATATTATATATATATATATATATATATATATATATATATATATATATATATATATATATATATATATATATGTCGTGCCGATTAGGTAAAACTTGCGATTTTGGCTTAAATAGCAACGCTCACCTTGCCATATAAGACAAGTGAAAATTTGTGTATGCAATAATTTCGCCAAAATCATTCTGAACATAACGAAAAAAATATATTTCATTGAGTTTGTTTATTATTAAATTAATGTTAATGTATCTAAAATATATTTAGTTGGGTTAGGCTAAATTAAATTGCGCTTGTTGTAATAAGGTTAGGTAGGTTTTCAAAGTTTCTCTTGGTACAAAATTATAAATTCTTACATTAACATAAATGAAAAAAATATATTTTTAAACGTATAAGAGAAAATTTTAGAAAGGACTTAATTTTAGATGAGTTCTTGCTAATTGACCAGTTTTACCTATTAGGCACGACATATATATATATATATATATATATATATTTTGTGTGTGTGTGTGTGTGTGTGTGTGTGTGTGTGTGTGTGTGTGTGTGTGTGTGTGTGTGTGTGTGTGTCGTGCCGAATAGATAAAACTTGCTATTTTGACTTAAATAGCAGCACTTTTCTTACCGAATAAGGCAAGTTGTGTATGCAATAATTCCGCAAAAATCATTCTGAACCTAACGAAAAATATATATTTCATTGTGTTTGTTTATTAAAAAATTATTGTAAACTTATCTAAAATATATTTAGTTGGATTAAGCTAAATTAAATTGCGCTTGTTATAATAAGGTTAGGCAAGTTTTCTAAGATTCTTTTGGTGCAAAATTATAAATTTTTACATTAACATTAATGAAAAAAATATATTTTTAAACGTATAAGAGAAAATTTTAGAAAGGACTTAATTTTAAATGAGTTCTTGCTAATTGACCAGTTTCACCTATTAGGCACGACATATATATATATATATATATATATATAGTGTGTGTGTGTGTGTGTGTGTGTGTGTGTGTGTGTGTGTGTGTGTGTGTGTGTGTGTGTGTGTGTGTGTGTGTGTGTATGTGTGTGTGTGTGTATGATTGAAGGTTGGGTATATTAATTCCCCTTGTCTACCTGGAAGGCATTCCGGAGATCAACGCCCCCGCGGCCCGGTCCACGACCAGGCCTCGCGGTGGATCAGGGCCTGATCAACCAGGCTGTTACTGCTGGCCGAACGTAGTCCAACGTAAGAAGCACAGCCCGGCTTATCCGGCACCGACTTTAAGTATCTGTCCAGCTCCCTCATGAAGGCAGCCATGGGCCTATTGGTAATTCCCCTTATGCTTGGTGGGAGGCTGTTGAACAGTCTTGGGCCCCTGACACTTATGGTGTTTTCTCTTAGTGTACCATTGGCGCCCCTACTTTTCATTAGTGGTATTTTGCATCGCCTGCCCAGTCTTTTACTTTAGTAGGGAGTGATTTCTGTGTGCAGATTCGGGACCATTCCTTCTAGGATTTTCCAAGTGTAGATTATGATATAGCTCTCTCGCCTGCGTTCCAGCGACTACAAGTCAAATGCTTCCAAGCGTTCCCAGTAGTTGAGGTGTTTGATGGAACTTATATGTGCAGTAAAGGTTCTCTGTACACTCTCCAGATCTACAATTTCACCTGCTATGGACGGAGATGTTAATGTACAGCAATATTCCAGCCTAGAGAGAACAAGTGATTTGAAAAAGATCATCAGTGGCTTGGCATCTCTTGTTTTGAACGTTCTCATTATCCATCCTATCATTTTCTTTGCAGTTGTGATCGTGACACTGTTGTGATCCTTGAAAGTGTAAACATATCTTGTGAATGCCATTCTGACTGGCTTCAAATCAATACTTACTGAACTACATTAGAAACTTATGGTGCACTATGTACTAGTTCTGCGTGGCGGCTGCACTCATGAGATGCACAGCGACTGAAACACACCTGCTTTATATCCATATATATCCACTACTTATGTGTATTGTTTAATTTAATTTAACCTTACCTAACCTAACCGAAAATTACATTGTAAAATTTCTGAAATATTTCGAGTGGGATGAAATGAACGAAGGGCCAATATATGCTATTGTGTAACTTGCCCTTATGTACCCTTTTAGGTGGTGTTACGCAGGGGTAGGTGGTGCAAGTGTGGTGAAGGGCTTGACTGCCAGCTCACCTCAACCCCCCCTCACCCCCTCATCTCTCCTCCCGTTCCCCTCCTGAGGGTAAGGGGAGAATATCAGCTTCATCGATTTTCAGTTATCCACCTCCCGTAGCTGCTGAACCTTTAAAGGATTTCTTGACAATGTCCTCACTGACCTACTGTAGTCTCCCACCTCCGTCTGACACATCACTTTGTATGGGCCACATCCTGCGTGCTGGGTAACATAGCTTTTGTTCCCACCATGTAACTACCTTCTAGAATACAGCAGCAGTACACTGCTGATGTATTCATTTTTGTTAAATTAAAAAGAATCTCCAACTAGTCCCTTCAGTACGAAGTAGTTAATTAACACACAATCGTATTAGGAATTAACTGTACATTAGTGTCTTTTTACACGTCCGTATCACCATAACATTTTTCAATCGCCAATTACTATGATAGTCCCAGGCCTATCAATTGCATTAAGCTCAATTAGGTCGCGAGTCATCTATACATTAATAGAAAAAACACTTTAATATCTAAAACGAGATTGGAATAAACAGTCAAGGTATATTTCTTGGGAGTCACTTAACATAAGGAGTGATATAAGCTTATTTTAATACGTTGGTTTCCTTACGTAATTCCCAGCTTCATTTTCTTAATACTACTTGTATGCTTACAGTTATTATTTCTAAATTTTAAGTTAGGTTAATATGCCTAGAATTATTTTTGAAACAAATGAAAGATATTTTTTGAAACTTAATTGGCAGGAGTAGCCATTACTCACGGTTCAGATCTGTACGACTATTACGGTTCAGATCTGTACGACTATTACGGTTCAGATCTGTACGACTATTACTCACGGTTCAGATATGTACGACTATTACTCACGGTTCAGATCTGTACGACTATTACTCACGGTTCAGATCTGTACGACTATTACTCACGGTTCAAGACTTTATTGTTCACGGAGCGATTCTGGGATACTGATTGGGATGCTGTTTCCTCCTTCCTCCTACACGCCTGACGAGGGTGAGATGCTGATCCCTCCAACACACCTGTCATGGGTGAGATGCTGATCCCTCCAACACACCTGTCATGGGTGAGATGCTGATCCCTCCAACACACCTGTCATGGGTGAGATGCTGATCCCTCCAACACACCTGTCATGGGTGAGATGCTGATCCCTCCAACACACCTGTCATGGGTGAGATGCTGATCCCTCCAACACACCTGTCATGGGTGAGATGCTGATCCCTCCAACACACCTGTCATGGGTGAGATGCTGATCCCTCCAACACACCTGTCATGGGTGAGATGCTTATCCCTCCAACACACCTGTCAAGGGTGAGATGCTGATCCCTCCAACACACCTGTCATGGGTGAGATGCTGATCCCTCCAACACACCTGTCATGGGTGAGATGCTGATCCCTCCAACACACCTGTCATGGGTGAGATACTGATCCCTCCAACACACCTGTCAAGGGTGAGATGCTGATCCCTCCAACACACCTGTCATGGGTGAGATGCTGATCCCTCAACACACCTGTCATGGGTGAGATGCTGATCCCTCCAACACACCTGTCATGGGTGAGATGCTGATCCCTCCAACACACCTGTCAAGGGTGAGATGCTGATCCCTCCAACACACCTGTCAAGGGTAAGATGCTGATTCCTACTACACACCTGTCAAGGGTGAGATGCTGATCCCTCCAACACACCTGTCAAAGGTAAGATGCTGATTACTCCTACACACCTGTCAAGGGTGAGATGCTGATTCCTTCTACACACCTGTCAAGGGTGAAATGCCGATCCCTTAAACACACCTGCCATGGGTGAGATGCTGATCCCTCCAACACACCTGTCATGGGTGAGATGCTGATCCCTCCAACACACCTGTCAAGGGTGAGATGCTGATTTCTCCTACACACCTGTCAAGGGTGAGATGCTGATTTCTCCTACACACCTGTCAAGGGTGAGATGCTGATTCCTTCTACACACCTGTCATGTGTGAGATGCTGATTCCTACTACACAACTGTCAAGGGTGAGATGCTGATTCCTACTACACACCTGTCATGTGTGAGATGCTGATTCCTCGTACTCACCTGTCAAGGGTGAAATGCTGATTCCTACTACACACCTGTCAAGGGTGAGATGCTGATCCTCCAACACACCTGTCAAGGGTGAGATGCTGATTTCTCCTACACACCTGTCAAGGGTGAGATGCTGATCCTACACACCTGTCATGGTGAGATGCTGATTCCTCTACACACCTGTCAAGGGTGAGATGCTGATTCCTACACACACCTGTCATGTGTGAGATGCTGATTCCCTATCACCTGTCAAGGGTGAAATGCTGATTCCTACTACACACCTGTCAAGGGTGAGATGCTGATCCCTCCAACACACCTGTCAAGGGTGAGATGCTGATTTCTCCTACACACCTGTCAAGGGTGAGATACTGATTCCTACTACACACCTGTCATGTGTGAGATGCTGATTCCTACTACACACCTGTCAATGGTGAGATGCTGATTCCTACTACACACCTGTCATGTGTGAGATGCTGATTCCTCGTACACACCTGTCAAGGGTGAAATGCTGATTCCTACTACTCACCTGTCAAGGGTGAGATGCTGATCCCTCGTACACACCTGTCAAGGGTAAGATGTTGATTCCTACTACACACCTGTCAAGGGTGAGATGCTGATTCCTACTACACACCTGTCAAGGGTGAGATGCTGATTCCTACTACACACCTGTCAAGGGTGAGATGCTGATTCCTACTACACACCTGTCAAGGGTAAGATGCTGATTCCTACTACACACCTGTCAAGGGTGAGATGCTGATTCCTACTACACACCTGTCAAGGGTGAGATGCTGATTCCTACTACACACCTGTCAAGGGTGGGATGCACTTTTCTCCAACACCTGTCAAGAATTGAATGCTGACTAATCCAACACACCTGAATGTGGGAGCTAAAGGTACAACTCCCCCCACCCCCCTTGTAGCACACCTGTCCTACACCTGAAAGCAATAGACTCCACTTAAATACTGACCTTAAACCACCATCTGTGTCTCTAATATCCATAATAATATTATGTAAGGACACAGCGTCTGACATACTATTTGTCAGTAAGTATTAATTTTTGTAGTTTCTTTTTGCCTTATTTAGATAACTAAAGTTTAGTTTGTGGGCGACGAAGGTAGACACGGCACTCTTGTAGACACGGCACTCTTGTAGACACGGCACTCTTGTAGACACGGCACTCTTGTAGACACGGCACTCTTACAGAATGTGAATAAAAGATTTAGAAAATTGACACGATGATAAATGACACATTTGTGCAACATTTTGGTATCGTTCTGGAAACGTTTCGCCAGCCAGTGGCTTCTTCAGTCCGGTGAACAGAAAGGTGGAAAATTAGAAAGATTTTGAGGTAATCAGTCCCTCTGCCTGGAGTCGATGTGTTCAGTTCATTAAGATTGATGGACCGAACACAGCCAGATTTAAGATCTTCAGTCTAGCTGTGTGGAAAAGTACTGTGTACTTTATATATATATATATATATATATATATATATATATATATATATATATATATATATATATATATATATATATATGGCGAGAGAGAGTATAGAAGTGAATGTTTTCAGATATATGGAAGTTGACTTGTCAGCGGATGGGTTTATGAAGGATGAGGTTGACCATAGAATTGATGAAGGAAAAAGGTGAGTGGTGCGTTTAGGTATCTGTGGAGACAAAAAAACGTTATCCATGGAGGCAAAGAAGGAATGTACGAGAGTATAGTGGTACCAACACTCTTATATGGGTGTGAAGCATGGGTTGTAAATGTTGCAGCGAGGAGGAGGCTGGAGGCAGTGGAGATGTCCTGTCTAAGGGCAATGTGTGTGTAAATATTATGCAGAGAATTCGTAGTGTGGAAATTAGGAGATGTGGAGTTACTAAAAGTATTAGTCAGAGGGCTGAAGAGGGGTTGTTGAGGTGGTTTGGTCATTTAGAGAGAATGGAACAAAGTAGAATGACATGGAGAGCATATAAATCTGTAGGGAAAGGAAGGCGGGGTTGGAGGGACGGGGTAAAGGAGGTTTTGTGGACGAGGGGCTTGGACTTCCAGTGAGCATGTTAGATAAGAGTGAATGGAGTCGAATGGTTTTTGGAACCTGACGAGCTGTTGGAGTGTGAGCAGGGTAATATTTTGCGAAGGGATTCAGGGAAATTGGTTAGCCGGACTTGAGTTCTGGAAAAGGGAAGGACAATGCCTGCACTTTAAAATAGATGTTTGTGATATTGGCAGTTTAGAGGGACATCTAAACTGTCGTATCTGAGTGCCTCTGCAAAGACAGTGATTATGTATGAGTGATGGTGAAAGTGTTGAATAATGAAAGTTTTTTCTTTCTTTTAGGGTCACCCTGCCTCAGTGGGAAGCGGCTATACACACACACACACACATAGAGACAGGATGTTCCAGAGATGGGACACAGAAACAAGGGGTCACAATTTTAAGTTGAAGACTCAGATGAGTCAAAGAGATGTTAGGAAGTATTTCTTCAGCCATAGAGTAGTCAGGAAGTGGAATAGTCTAGCAAATGATGTAGTGGAGGCAGGAACCATACATAGCTTTAAGACGAGGTATGATAAAGCTCATGGAGCAGGGAGAGAGAAGACCCAGTAGCGATCAGGGAAGAGGCGGGGCCAGGAGCTGAGTCTCGACCCCTGCAACCACAATTAGGTGAGTACACACACACACACACACACACACACACACACACATATATATATATATATATATATATATATATATATATATATATATTATTTTTTTTTTTTTTTTTTTTATTAAACACATCGGCCGATTCCCACCAAGGCAGGGTGGCCCGAAAAGAAAACTTTCATCATCATTCACTCCATCACTGTCTTGCCAGAAGGGTGCTTTACACTACAGTTATAAAACTGCAACATTTACACCCCTCCTTCAGAGTGCCGGCACTGTACTTCCCATCTCCAGAACTCAAGTCCGGCCTGCCGGTTTCCTGAATCCCTTCATAAATGTTACTTTGCTCACACTCCAACAGCACGTCAAGTATTAAAACCATATGCCTCCATTCACTCCTATCAAATACGCTCACACATGCTTGCTGGAAATCCAAGCCCTCGCACACAAAACTTCCTTTACCCTCCCTCCAACCTTTCCTAGGCCGACCCCTACCCCGCCTTCCTCCACTACAGATTTATACACTCTCGAAGTCACTCTGTCTCGTTCCATTCTCTCTACATGTCCAAACCACCTCAACAACCCTCCTCAGCTCTCTGGACAATCGTTTTGGTAATCCCGCACCTCCTCCTAATTTCCAAACTCCGAATTCTCTGCATTATATTCACACCACACATTGACCTCAGACATGACATCTCCACTGCCTCCAGCCTTCTCCTCGTTGCAACATTCATCACCCATGCTTCACACCCATATAAGAGCTTTGGTATAACTATACTCTCATACATTCCCTCTTTACTTCCATGGACAAGGTTCTTTGTCTCCACAGACTCCGAAGTGCTCCACTCACCCTTTTCCCTCATCAATTCTATGATTCACCTCATCCTTCATAGACCCATCCGCCGACATGTCCACTCCCAAATATCTGAATACATTCACCTCCTCCATACTCTCTCCCCCCAATCTGATATCCAATCTTTCGTCACCTATTCTTTTTGTTATCCTCATCACCTTACTCTTTCCTATATTCACTTTCAATTTTCTTCTTTTACACACCCTACCAAATTCATCCACCAACCTCTGCAGCTTCTCTTCAGAATCTCCCAAAAGCACAGTGTCATCAGCAAAAGCAACTGTGACAACTCCCACTTTGTATTTGCTTCTTTATCTTTTAGCCCAACACCTCTTGCCAAGACCCTCGCATTCACTTCTCTTACAACCCCATCTATAAATATATTGAACAACCACGGTGACATCACACATCCTTGTCTAAGGCCCACTTTTACTGGGAAATAGTCCCCTTCCCTCCTACACACTCTAACCTGAGCCTCACTATCCTCATAAAAACTCTTCACTGCTTTCAGTAACCTTCCTCCTATTCCATACACCTGCAACATCTGCCACATTGCCCCTATCTACCCTATCATACGCCTTTTCCAAATCCATAAATGCCCCAAAAACATCTTTACCCTTATCCAAATACTGTTCACCTATATGTTTCACTGTAAACACTTGGTCTACACACCTCTACCTTTCCTAAAGCCCCCTTGTTCATCTGCTATCCTGCTTTCTGTTTTACTCTTAATTCTTTCAATAATAACTCTACCATACACTTTACCAGGTACACTCAACAGACTTATTCCCCTATAATTTTTGCACTCTCTTTGTCCCCTTTGCCTTTATACAAAG